>CALSCQ010001978.1:0-24491 GCA_943704525.1 Pigoraptor vietnamica | reverse complement strand
CCCCCTTCTTTCCCCTTTTTCATTATCATATATATATATATATGTATATATATCTATCTAACCGAGAGGCAACGCACACTCCTCTACCCCACCTCGCACCTCCCAGGCCCGCTGGTCATGCTTCGTTTGCTTAACCCCTCGGCCGTGTCGGTGGTCACGTGCAACACGGCGCTGCCGACAATCTCGGTGGAGCTGCTCACCCCGGATGACAACGGCGGCCTCATGCGCCTGACGGACGGACAGGACGCCGCCGCGTTCGTGGACCTCTCGATCCCGCAGGCGATCAACGGGACGGTGCTGAAGGTCGTCGACTCGACCGGCAAGAAGCTCGCGCGCAGTGTCGTGCGCATCTCCGGTGATGGCTACTTTGTCTCGAGCCGCCGCGAAGAGCTCGTGCGCCAGCGCGCCGTTGCGGGCGTTGTGAATTTCACGAACGTGCGCGTGGGAGACTTGATGGCCGGTCTGCGCCTCAACTTCACGGCGCTGCGCCCCTACCGCCCGTACACGCGGCTGCCGACAGAGTACAACAGCACGATCAATCCGAACGCGGTGCTCTTCACGCCCTACTTTGACGTCCTGCGTGGGTGAAAGTGACGGCTGTTGCACGGGTGTCTGGGTCGGCCCCGAGGACCGACTCGCTTGTAGCACTCACACACGTGACGCGTCTCTAACCCCCGAAAGTTCCTGTGGTAGTCGACCAGACACGCGTGTGTCTGTGCTCTGTTACGTCAGCGGCTCATGCGTTCCGTCCACCTCTTCGCAGCCCAATCGGCGCTGTCGCTCGTCGTGGACAGCACGACGGACACGGACATGTCGCGCCCACTGAGGGCCAATTTCCAGTTTGATGTTCTCCCGCGCATTCTCATTCTCGACGCGCTCGGTAACATTGTGTCGTCGGGTCCGGACGCCTCGCTTAGGGCGGTGGCGAGTGTCCGTGGGGGCGGCTGCGTATCGGACCCGGCGTTCAACGCATCGCAAGGGGTGCGTATGCGCGACACGCCTGCAGCCTGCCCTACACGAGTACTGTCTCTGTTCCGTCTGTGTTGTACATTTGTCGTCTTGGAACGGGGTGTAACGCGCATCTCGTTCACACACAGGTGCTCACGTGGGGTGGTTCGGTCTGCACGTTGGGCGCTGGAATCGTTGTGGATATTAACGTGACGACGTCCACGGGCCTCTCGCTCACGACGAGCCTCAAGCCCACCACTGTCATACGTGCGTATCGCGCCGCCTTGCTTGGAATAGAGCGCTTTGTGTTCGGGATTGTGTGGTGTGTGGTATGTGTTTATGTGTGTGCGCTTATGTATGTGTGTGTGTGTGTTTGGGGGGGGGGGCAAACAGTTCGTTTGTGCTTGCACGCGCACGCACTCACGCGCCTGTTCTGCATGCACACGCAGCGGACATCGACATTGGGTTTATTGGCTCGTCGACGGGCAGCTGGGCGTGGATTGGCGGCCCCATGATTGCCGTGGGCCAGATCGCCTTTGATGACGTCACGAAGAACCTCTACCCAGCCATTCTGCCCGGTCGCCGCACGTTCAACGTGCAGTACCCCGACGACGCCTCGGATGTCGTTACGGGCATGAGGGTGTGTACGCGTGGGATGTGTTGGCGCGTGCGTGCGAGAGCGAGTGATTTTGTGTATGTGAGTATGTATGTGTGTGTATGTGCGGGTTTTGCCAGGTGTGTGTGTTTAGTGCGTGTGTACGTTGTCCGTGTGTGGTACGGTTGCAAGCAATGAGCGCCTGATGTTTGCCTCCTTTGCGCCCGCGTATTCTTACCTGCTCTAACGCTCACCATGCCCCGCTTGCGTCGACCGCAGATTGGCGTGGACCTGCTGGAGAAGCTCCGTCCGCAGCTCATTATCGGGCCGTTCGTCGACAGCGTTGCGCAGGAATTTGGCAAGATTTGCAGCGTCAACAATGTCGCGCAGCTCGCGTACGGCACGTTCTCCGAGTCGCTCTCGGACAAGTCGCTGTATCCGCTGTACAACCGATTGGCGCGCGGCGCCGCTATCGAAGCGATTGCGATGGCCAAGTACATTGCGGCGCACGGGTGGACGAACGTCGTGAGTATGCAGCGCTTGTGCCTGCGTACAGTGTGTGTGTGTGTGTGTGTGTGTGTGTGTGTGTGTGTGTGTGTCTGTGCGTGCTTCGTTTTCTGTGTGGCTGTGCAGGTACATCTCACATCTCCTAAGGCTCACCATACGGTTTACTTGCGCAGGCGCTGATTGAGAGTGTGGCCTTCCCCCAAACAACCGCTCTGAAGAGCACCCTCCGCGATTTGGGGGTCGGCGTCGCCTACTCGGTGCGTTTTCCGTCTCATCGGCGTTCGAATTGCAATGCAGCGCGCGCAGTTGAATCCCTGTGCTTTTTTTATCAGGACGAGTCTGACTCCCATGACACTGTCTCTTTCGTCAGGTCACAATTCCCTCGGGCGACGACCGCATCGATCTCGGCGAGTACCTCCTAAAGCTGAAGCGGGGCAACGTCAAGGTCATTGCATCGACCATCCAGGGTGATGGCCAGTACAACCTGTACAAGAACGCATACAACTACGGCCTCAGCGGCATGCACGGCATCACGTGGATGTTCGACACGACTGTCGCGGGGTCGTTCGGCTTCTCGAACCAGTGGCCCAACGATGGCCTGTGGGTATCGCGCACTCTGGAGCGGCGTTGGACGCTGCAGCACGTCCTGTTGTGTGAGAACGTTGAACGTATGTGCACGCGTTTCACAAGCGCACTTAATGCCGCTATAGTGTATTCTGACACGCGCACCCTCTTGCCCATCCGCAGCTGCCGCCAGCCGCCCTATTGCACGGCGATCCTCGTGGGCGCCCTGTATTTTGTGCAGCAGTATGGCAACGCGGCCGACCCTCGCCTGATCACCGTCATCAACAAGCTCGTCGCGAAGGACCACCTCGCCGTCGGCGGCAACCAAATCTTCCCCAACCAGTCTGTGCGCCCGTTCCTCGGCCTCACGTACGACACGGTGCTCTTTGCGCTGACGGCCATGACGAACCTCATCTCTGCGAACCTCACGGTCACGGGGAAGCGGCTGTCGGACATGTTCAGAACGGTGTGTGTGTGTGTGTGTGTGTGTGTGTGTGTGTGTGTGTGTGTGTGTGTGTGTGTGTGTGTGTGTGTGTGTGTGTGTGTGTGTGTGTGCGCGCGCGTGTGTGCGCGTGTGTGTGTGTGTGTGTGTGTGTGTGTGTGTGTGTGTGTGTGTGTGTGTGTGTGTGTGTGTGTGTGTGTGTGTGTGTGTGTGTGTGTGCCTGCGCGCGCGTGTGTGGGCGCGTGTGTGTTTGTGTGCATGCGTGAGTTCGGTTTGTGTACGTACTTGTGTTTTCAGGAAGGCGCATTAGCTGTGCGTATGTAACTGTTGAGACGCGCAGATTGCATGCCATCAATCCACTGCTGCTAACACCCACATCTCCCCCAGCTGTCGTACCCCGGCATCTCCGGTGCCGTGAAGCTCAACGCGAACGGCGACCGTATCGGCTACCAGGGCGCAATCCTCGAGATGACGAACGCGTACACCGCGGCCACGAACACGCAGCCCGTCCTGGGAGCCGCCAATTACCAGATCCTCGCCGCGCTGTCGATGAGCGACGCAGACCAGACGCTGCTGGAGATTCCCATTGCCGCTTCACAGCGCTTCCCGCAGGGCGCCTCGCTCGGGCAGCGGTCGTTCCCCTCGGCAAACCTCGCGACAGGCACCGCAGTGATACGAACGGGGCCGTACTTTCTGTCGTGTGAGTGGTGCAAACGCCGCGGGCGCGCGCACGCATGTCCCTTCCCAAATTCTCTGTGTTTGTGATATAACTGGGTGTGCATGCAGCCGAATAGTAGTGC
Organism: Pigoraptor vietnamica; assembly: GCA_943704525.1. NCBI lineage: Eukaryota > Filasterea > Ministeriida > Capsasporidae > Pigoraptor > Pigoraptor vietnamica. The sequence goes on along the minus strand of CALSCQ010001978.1, from coordinate 20,635 downwards.
TTGCAATCGTACACAGCTGGGCCCATACTGACGCGTGATGCGCGCTCGCAGACAACTGCTCCGCGGGGTGCGGCGGGGGCAGCCGCAGCGACCCGCGTCCGTACCTCCCGTCGATGGGCTGTGCCTTTGCGATGGCGGCGAACGAAGTCCCCGCGGGCATCCTTGCGACCGTGACGAACCTCACCGCCGCAGGCTTTCCCGCCGCGCTCCCCGTCGGCATCACGGCGCAGGTGACGGCCGCCGTGCAGCAGCGCGTGGCAGCTCTCTACAACCCCACCCTGTACGGCATGATTGCGGGCGAGTTCGTCACTCTGTTCCAGACGGCGCTCGACGCACAGGTGTCGAGCAAGCTCACGACGCTCTACAGCAACAGCGACGCCGGCGCCACGACCAACTGCGGGTCTGCCGGTCAGCAGGCGCAGACGGCGGCGTGTCGCGCGTACGTTGGCCCCATGACGACCGTCGGGGCGAACTGCAGCAACGTTCTGACCGCGTACCTCGCGGGGACGTGCGACGCAACGACCATCCTGTCTGCGACGGGTTGCCGCCCCACCCTTCTCTGCATCGGACAAACGGGGACGCCCGCGACCGCCAGCGCGTGCGGCGTCGACATGCCGACGGGTAGCGCCCCCACGCAGCTTGCGAGCGCCTCGTGCCAGAGCAAGATTGAAGTGCCCGCGAACGTCGGCTCGGATCCGCTCATCGTCGCTTGTGGTTACGCCGCGCCGAACGTTTCCATTCCGGCATGCAACACATATGCACGGTCGACGTGAGTGTCTTGTGCACTCACATTGCCTTCGACAGCGGTCTCTCCACTTCCTGTGCCAGAGAGTTGATGGAGCGCGCGCATACCATTGAGCTGACCCGACATCTCTCTCGCACTCTCTGTGTGCGTGTGGGCATCTCTTCTCTCTGCTTGTATGCGCCATCCACGTAGTTGAGCAAGCCCCTCACTCAAACACCGCACAAGTTTTTCGTGGTACCCGACCCTGTGCTTATGTGCGGCGCCTTCCACTGCTAGGTACACGGCGGGCACGGCCATCGGCACGGCGTGTGCTGCGTTGCTTGCGGCGACGAACGGCGGACAGTGCGGTGCGACGCCCGTGGCCGCCTGCACGCCCACCGCGGGCTGCGTGAGCGCCGTGGCCCCGTATGTGCCCGTGATCCAGAAGTGCGGCGCCGGTGAGTTGCGATGGCGAACGGTGTTGCGAATGCTTTCGTGCTCCCTATGCCCTGTTACTCGTCACTGTGTACCTCTTGTAAGCGGTAACAAGCGTTGGTTGAGACCCTTTTTTTTCCCCCCTAAGAAGTCCTATTCTTTTCCTGCTGCGCTCAACCACATCTCTGCGTTTGCTGGGTAGAGAGAGTAACGGCGTAACATTTTTTGCTCATCCCGCGCAGACGCGGCGAGCATTTCGAAGAACATCGGTGTGCCCGCGTGCGCCAACATTCTCATCCCCGCCATGTTCGCGCCAACCAACCCGTACTCCGAAGTCTTCACCTACTGCGGCCTTGACGGCACGAAGGCACGTGTGCAGAGCCTGTCTCTTGACGTCTTTCTTTCCATCGAGACACCGTCTCACCCGAACCGTGCGCCGCTGTGTGTGCTACTGAGCAGCAGCAATACTCCACTTACTTCACGCAACCACACACATGCACACCGTGCACACGCCCACTGACGTAACAACCGTGCACACGCCCACTGACGTTACAACGTGTACGCGCCCAACAGTTTGGCTCTGCGAACTGCCAGAAGGTCGCTGCGAGACGCCAGCTGTGCCGTCCCGTCGCGCCGGCGTATGACTTCAACCACGGCGTGTGTGTGAGCGAGAACACGTGCCGCTGCAACCCCAAGCCGAACAAGCCCTTCGAGCCCTCGTACACGGGCGCGTCCTGCACCATTCGTGGGTCTCGCGAATCGCATTGCGCCGTGCTGTGGCAGCGCTGTAGTGTGTGTGTGTGTGTGTGTGTGTGTGTGTGTGTGTGCGTGTGTGTGTGTGTGTGTGTGTGTGTGTGTGTGTGTGTGCGTGCGCGCATGTTGTGAGCATGCATGTGTGCATGCGTCGATGCCTCTGGAAGCCGGCATCTCATGTCATGTCCATTCGCAGCCGACTGCAATCCCCCGTGCGCTAAGGGCACGTGCGTTGCCCCCGACACGTGCAGCTGCTTTGACGGATGGAGTGGCGCAAGCTGCGACATCGGTGGGTGTTTGACACTTGATGCATGTGTTAATCAATGGCGGACAGCCACTCCCCCTCGCGCACACACGCACACATATACACACTCTCACATTCACAAAAACACACTCGTACACACCCACACATCCACGCACACGTGCACAACGCCCGTGCTCATTCTCAATCCGATCTCCAGCCATCTGCGCGGCGCCCTACGGACCGGGCGCGTGCGATGCGGCTGGCGGCTCGTGCCGTGGGAAAGCCAACGGAGTGTATGGCGTCGATTCGAACTTTTGCAACTGCGCTCCAGGCCACTACGGCGCGCAGTGCAGCAGCGGTGGGTGATGCCCCGTCACGTGATCGATTGACATTCCTATTAATGCGGCAGTTGATTAGCGCCCTAGCCGATTCCATGAGCCTTATAGCGTTATTTCCCCTTTGTTGGTATTTGCTATCCCCTCGTGACGTCGACCGCGCGCAGGGTGCGGGTGCAACCCGGCGGGCGTGGTCGAGTCCACCGCCTTCGTGTCGGTCAGCAACGGGTCGGTGGCTTCCGGTTACACGTGCACGTCGTCGGGCGCGTGCACGTGCAAGTCGGACTACACGGGGCTCAAGTGCGACTCGAGTGGGTGTGCGCGCGCAGCTGTGCGTGCTTGCGAGACGGAAGTGCGTGCGTGGCTTTCAACGCCTCATCCTCACCAACGCTCACCGTATTCACAATGCCCTTACAGAGAAAACGCCGCTGTACGTGATTGTGGTTCCCGCGGTCGTCGTGTCCGTCGTCGTCCTCTGCGCGCTCGTCGTTGGCGTTCGGTGGTACCTGAAGCGCAGCCGCGAGGCCGCCGAACTCGGCAACATGGACTGGTGCATCACGTACGCGGACATCTCCTGGCAGGAACAGCGCCGCAGTGAGTGGCTGTCACGTGATGCGCGCGTGGTGCTGTGGCGTGGTATGGGTCGTTTGACCGCAGTGCTCACGATCACCACATTTTACACTCACACCGTCCTCCCCCTCCCCCCCCCCCCACCTTCTTGTCACAGTGCAATCGAAGGGAAGCCTCGCGAGCTCTCGCAACAGCGGCAGCAAGAAGGGCAGTAACAGCGCCGCGAGCAGTGGCGTCCGCGTGAAGGAGGCTGGCGGGCAGGTCTTCACCACCGTCGGATACTTGTGAGTGCGCCTGCTGGCGTGCCTCTTTCACGCTTACAGTTGCATGTTGATATGTGGTTGGATTGGCTCGCCATCTTACCACACACACATGTGCACACACTCACCCAAGCACGCATTGTGTTTACCTGTGGTCCCCATTCTCGCACTTCTCACTATCAACGCGGCGCCCCCGTTGTAATGTGCCACAGCCGCGGCAACCGCGTGGCCGTCAAGAAGCTTGCGAAGGGGACCGTCCCCATCGACCTCCCCTTGCGGCAGGAAATGCGCCTCATGCGCAACACGCGCCACACCAACATCATCGACTTCATCGGGGCGTGCGTCGAGGTATGTCTCGGGATTCCCGCACGCACGCACGCATGCACGCGCGCACGTGTTCGCATGCTAGCGTCTGCAGTGTGGATGTCTGCGCGAGACAGCACGCACTGACGAACGGGGTTTGCCCGCAGGCGCCGGACGTGTGCATCGTGACGGAGTATGCGGCCAAGGGCTCGCTGGCGGACGTGCTGGCAAACACGGACCTGCGGCTGGACTGGAACTTCAAGTACTCGCTGTCGCGTGACATCGCGACGGGCCTGGCCTTCTTGCATCACAGCGACATTGGGTCGCACGGACGCGTCAAGAGCTCCAACTGCCTCATCGACAGCCGCTGGGTGCTCAAAATTGCCGGTGCGTGTATGTGTGTGTGTGCTTGGGGGGATGTGTGTGGTTGCTACGCGGGACCGTACCGGTTGACCACGTCGTATGCGTACATGGAGTGTCGATGTGTGCTTGTTATGTCGTGCACGTGCGTGCGTGCACCTTCTCGCGAACAGGCCAGAGGCCGGACAAGTTGTGCATTCTTCGAGCAGAGCGTTCATATTGCAACTCCATTTCACTCAATCTGTTTTCGCGTGCGCAGACTTTGGCCTCGTTCACTTCCGCTCGAACGTCGATCCGGCCGAAATCACAGACTACAACTACTACCACTCGCTGCTGTGGACGGCCCCGGAGCTGCTCGCGGACGCTCCCCCGCGCGGGTCCGTGTCGCAGGGCACGCGCCTCGGGGACGTCTATTCGTACGGCGTCGTGCTGTGGGAAATTCTCACGCGCGACCTGCCGTTCTCCGACAGCGAGCTCCCCATAGAGAAGATTCTCAAGGAGGTCGAGTGCAACGGCCTGCGCCCTACGCTACCCGACGACGAGGCATCGGCGACGAAGAAGTTTGCCGACTTTGTGTGCGAGTGCTGGGCGCAGGACCCCGCCGCGCGCCCGCAGAGCTTCGACGTCGTCCTTCGCAACCTGGACCGCCTGCACCCGAAGTCGCGGAACCTTGTGGACAACATGATACGCATGCTCGAGCAGCACTCTGCGCACCTCGAAGACCTCGTGGAGGCGCGCACGGCGGAGCTTGCCGTGGAGAAGGAGCGCTCGGAGGAGCTGCTGTACAGGATGATGCCGCGGAGTGTCGCTATGGAGCTCAAGCAAGGGAGGATTGTGCCGCCGGAGTCCTTTGACGAGTGCACCGTCTACTTTAGCGACATTGTCGGCTTTCCGCTCCTCGCGTCGAAGAGCAATCCGTTCCAGGTGGGAGGGGGTGCACGCTTGTTGTGCGTGGGGATGGGGATGCACGCTTTGTGCGTGGGGATGCCTGTTGCCTGCATGCGATGCATCATAGGATCATGGCGTGCATGCGTTGGTGGTTGTCTTCCGTCGAGGCACTTGTGTGCATTCGTGCTGCAATGTGCCATGTGCGTTGCTCTTCTCTCTGTCACTTAGGGGGTATGCACGGCCCTCGGGCACTGCACGTCCACACGCCCCGCACGTCGCGTGTGGACGTGCGTGTCAAATTATCACCCACACACGCGCACACTTTCCCTTGCGTGACACGCGCGCGCCTTTCTCCCCCAGATTGTGGACCTGCTCAACTTCATCTACAACGAGTTTGACAATCTGATCGAAGGGCGCGACGTGTACAAGGTGCATAGGGCGCACGGGCTGCATGCGGCACTCTCACGGACTCACACTACGCCTTTTCTCGTACCTGCACACAATATGGGATGCATGGGATGCTCCTACACACTGCACCTGTTCTTGCATGCACACACACACACGCACCACACACACACACACACTCGCACGGACATTCGTGCACGTATTCGCTTGCTAACCCGCACTGCAATCATCGCTCTCAGGTGGAAACAATCGGCGACGTGTACCTGATCGTCTCCGGCTTGCCCGTCCGCAACGGGCGGAAGCACGCCGCCATCATGGCCGACCTCTCGCTCGACCTTCTCGCGTCCATTCGCGACGTTGAAATTCCGTTCATTCCCGGCAGTCAGCTGCAGCTGCGCATCGGCCTTCACACCGGTGGGCGTCTGTTTGCCAAGCGCGTGTATGGGTACCTCTACACTGTACATGGAGGTGGTTCGTGCAAGCAAGCAATTTGAGTGTGTCGTTGTCTTGTGTGTGTGCACAAGCGATCGATTTCCAAGAGGTGTCTCACTCACCTCTTCGTGCCCACTACAGGCCCTGCAGTCGCGGGCGTCGTGGGCCTCAAAATGCCGCACTACTCGCTGTTCGGCGATACGATTAACACGGCCGCGCGCATGCAGACTGGCGGTCTGGGTGAGTGTGTGCTCAGTTGATACTGCGGAGTGTGCAAGTGCTTCACGCACAGGTACATGAATGCCTCGTGCTGTATGTCTCTCTCACACGACGGCTGCCGCACAGCGCTCCGCGTGCACCTGAGCCACTCGACGGCGGTTGCACTGATGGAGTACGGGGACCTCTACGAGCTCGAGTGCCGCGGCGAGTCGAATATCAAGGGCAAGGGCCTCATGAAGACGTACTTTTTGCGCGGGAAGAAGGGATACGACAAGCAGCTCCCGGACCTCGCCAAGGCGGCCACCCTCAGCCAGCACGACTTCAAGTAGCTGACGCACTCGGTTCAATGTTACATCTTCACCACGAGCCCACCGAATTCACAGCCATTTTTCCCTTTATTCTTGCCTTCACGCGCTCCCGTCGTTGCGTTCGCTGCCGCGCGTTCCCTCTCCTTCTACAATACCCATAAAGAGTGCAGACACATTTATGCACACAATAAAAGTGACATGGTCCGGACATCAATGAGGAAGCGGACGTTGCTACGGACAATAATTTGGAATTTTTACCGAAAATTTGGCCGTATCCGCGGACAAGTCCAATTTAGATTTGATCTCGGCGTCGGGCACCTCCGTTGTGACTGTCCCTTGCGTAGCCATCGAGAGCAAGTTCAACTCCTTTTATTAGAGGGCACTCTCACGCTCTGCGCTTCTTTTCTTACGCGGCTCTGGAGACACTGCTCGCACTCTTCGTTTCGAACGGCGACTACTGAGTCCTCGGCACCTTTTTTGAACGACCCCGTCGGTCAAGTGTTCCCCATGAGGGCTTGATTGTGCGCGGCTGTCTGCCGCCTGAGACACACGCGAACTTGCGCGTGTGTCACGTGTGATCCCCTTTTTAATTACGCGTTCTTTGCGCTGGACGTAAGATGTCGAACATATCGGAGCCAGTTGCGCAGGCGGCGCTGTCCGAAATTGCGCTGCTCCAAAAGGTGAGCCGCATGCACACGCCGACGCACCGGTAATAGTTGCGTCTTGGTCGAGCCAAGCGCACTTTCGTTCCGCATTCGCGTGCAAACAGTGGCTGTAAGCGTGGTGTATCTCTCGGTTGTGTTTGTTTGTGAGAGTCGACACATGCGCGCGAGTTCACGCGTGCGCTGCTTTGTAGCAAATTGCCGCACTTCAAGCGGCCGATAAGACTGCGGGAGATGCAACCGACGTGCTACATTTGCTCACTATGGGTGCGTGGCTGCAAGGGGTCAAGGGGAATGGAAGATGAACGCATACGGCGCAAACAGGCACACATACATACACACGCACGCACGCGCACACACACTACACGGACACACACGCACGCACGCACGCGTACATACACGCACAGACACACACACAGACACACACGCGCACGCACGTACACACACAGACGCACACACACACACACACACACACACACACACACACACACGCGCGCGCGCGCGCGCGCGCACACACACACAAACACAAACACGCATACACCTCACACTTCCATGCGCAGGCATTTTCGTGGTGGTCATGCAAGTGGGCTTCCTTCTCTTCGAGGCCGGCTGCGTACGAAAGAAAAATCTCACAAATATTGCGATGAAAGTGAGTTGGCTCGTCTCTGTTAATGCGCCAAAGCACACACGCACACACACACACACACACACACACACGCACGTCACTACACTATTACGCCTGTTGCTGTGTGTTCTGACGGCGCGCATCCCGCAGAACCTGGGTGACATGGGCGCGTGTGGTCTGGGCTACTTTGTCATGGGCTATGCGTTTGGCTTTGGCAACGGAAACGGGTTCTCCGGAAGGGACTACTTTGTGCTCCACGAACTGCCGCCGCTCCTCATGGCGAAGGTCTTCTTCCAGGTGCGGAGGGGCTTGTGCTCTGCGGCGCTGGGTCAGAACGTGCACGGTTTCGCGAAAGTGTGCGAGTGAGAGAGAGGGGGTGTGATGGATAGTGTGCGAGTGAGAGAGAGGGTGATGGAAAGGTGCGAGTGAGAGAGAGGGTTGTGAAGAAAAGTGCGCGAGTGAGAGAGAGGGTGTGATGGATATAGGCAATCTGGCACTCGTGACGGCTCACACACGTGCGCACGCGCACACACCGCAGTGCTCGTTTGCGATGGCTTCGACGACCATTCTGAGCGGCGCCATTTCGGAGCGCACGCGCTACCCAATGTACCTCATCTACGCCTTCTTAATGGGTGCCTTCATATATCCCTTCACGACGCACTGGGTGGGTGGGCGTGCGCACGTGCGTGTGCGGTTGCGAACATGCGGATACAGTCTGTAGTCTGTGCGTAGTGTGCGGTGGATTTGCGCCTGCATAGTTCATATGTTCTGACTGCGTCGTGTGCATCACAGGTGTGGGCGCCAGAGGGCTTTTTGCGGCGACTCGGCGAATTCGGAGTAGTGGTGGGTGTGCCTTGTGTAGATCGAGTGCTCTGCGTAGTCTTCCTTTTGCAAGTGGCGTTTGTTGCGCAGTACGGTACGAGTGGACATTGGACAGTCACGTGACAGTCCATCACCCCGTCCCCGTTCGCAGGACTTTGCGGGTGGCGGTCCAGTGCACCTTCTCGGCGGATGTGTCAGTGGGTGTCCGACATTGTGACTGGCCGTCGCCGCGTGCCCACAATCCCCGTTTTTCGTCTCCTTTGGCGCTGTCAATTCGTATTCATGTCCTCCCTTAATCGATCCTGTGTACAGTCTTACTCCCGCAACCTCTCGTCCCCTCCATTGTTCTGTCTGAATTCGCACGCACGCTGAACATTCCATACGCGTTCACCCTCCCTCTTCCCCTCACCCAGGCCTTGCGGGCGCCAAGATCATCGGGGCGCGCCTCCGCGGCTCGCAGGCGACCCTGTCGAACCTCTCCACCGACTCGTCCACCGTCAGCCTCGGCGATCTTGGGCAGATTGAAGTCTCCACCAGGGGCACGGGCGGTTCGGGGTCGGGCGGTGCCACGCCGAACGTGACGGTCAACGAGACGCGCGACGGCGCCACGAGTGCGATGGGCGGGTCTGCGTCGGCGTCTGGCGAGCACGCGCAGGTGCAGAGGGAGCGCACGGAGCGGCAGGGTTCAATGACGTCGTCTGCGAACAGCGAGACGGCGCGGGAGCTGCGCAAGCGAATTCAGGAGGTGGAGGAGTACATGCGGCGGTCGGTGCTTGGCCTCGAGCCCATTCCTGGGCACAAGCCGCTGTACCTTATTCTCGGTGGGTGTTGTGCGATGGATGCGAGTCAGCAGTGCGTGTGCGCTTGTGCGGTTAAGTGGCGGTGTTTGTTCTCGTCCACGCTAAACACACCCCCTCCCCCTCCCCTTCTACTTCGACACGTGCGCGCTCGGCAGGCACGATGTTCCTGGCCATCGGGTGGTTTGGCTTCAACGCAGGCTCCACGGGCGGCCTCTCCGGGGCGGATCTCCACCTTGTCTCTGCGCGCGTGGCCGTCGTGTCGCTCATCGGTGGGCCCCTCTCTCTTGCCGCGTCATGTCAACCCAATCTCGTCCTTTGTTCGCATTCGGAAACCCAAGCGCTTACTAACACGTGCACACGCACACGCACGCACAACTGACAAGCACATTATTCTCGCGCTCACGTGACCAAGCACGCACGCAGCGCTCTCGTCGGGCATGATGACGGGTGTTCTGTTTTCCGCCGTGTTTGGCAAGGTCGGGCAATATGACGTAATGGACACGTGCGCGGGCGCGCTCGGGGGCCTCGTCGCCATCACGTGAGTACTTTGAGCCACTTAACGGCGAGGGTCGAGTGAACTATCGTGTGAGCCTTTGGCGTGACGAGAGCTTCCTCACAAACTGTCTCCGTAGATGTCGTCTTGTTTTCCGCGCCCTGCACTGTATGTGAGCGTGATGACATCATCGTGACGGCGTCTTGTCCGCTCTCGCAGACCCGGATGTGCGACGACCGAGCCTCTCGTCGCCGTGTTTGTCGGCGCCGTCGGCAGCCTCGTGGCGAACTTTGGGCCGCGGCTGGTCGTGCGGATGGGCGTGGACGATCCTGTCGGTGCAATCGCCCTCCACGGCTTCTGCGGCATATGGGGGCTCTTCGCGTGCGGGCTCTTCACGCGTAGGGACTACGCCATGCAGGTGGGAGCATCATTGGGCCCCTTGGTCTGTGTTTGCTGCGCGTGCGGTTGTGTGTTTTCCTGTGAGACGAAAGCGCCCGTGCTGTTGCTGCTGAGAATGCACGCTTACGCCGCACGTGCGCAGGTGTACGCGCACCGCGACATATCGCACGGCTACGGCCTCTTCTATGGCGGCGGCGCCGAACTGCTTGGCATCCAGCTGCTGGAAATCGTCGTCATCGCCGGTGGGGTGTCAGTTGTTGGGATCTCCATGTCTCCCTCTTGTTTGTCCGGACACGGCTGAAGAATGTCTTCGTACGCGGGGAGTTTTCTCGGCCCACTGGGGCGATGTAGCCTAGTCTGACATGCGAATAACGGCAGACACGTGAGCGTCATTAATTTGGTGGCAGCCGTGCTTACTCCGCGCCCTCTCCTTGCGCAGCGTGGGGCCTTGTGCTCGGCAGCGTGCTGTTCCTCATTCTCCGCCGCTTCAACATGCGCGTGTCGGCGCGCGACGAAATCATCGGACTGGACGTGTGCGAGCACAACCAGGCCGTCCACGACGAAATTCGCACACTCGAACGCTCTGAGGCAAAGCGCAGGGAGCGCCACGAAGTGGTCGCGCAGGTCGCGCGGGTGCGTTTCCTGTCGTTGACTAGTGTGTGGGGCTGCTGTACACGTGCGTTAGTAGTCCCACGTGCGCGCGCATACTCGCATCGTGCTTGTGTGTGCGTGTAATTTTGCCATTCGCTGTTATAAGGCTCACACATGTGCTGTCTGCAGCGCATTGAGCTCAAGACGCAGGAGCGCAACATCGATCGCAGCCACAAGCTCTTCAGCGGCGGCAATAACATTGAAATCGTCGCAGTCGTCGGTGCGTGTTGCCTTGTGTATGTTTGTCGATAAGCACACTCTTCGCGCGATTGCTGCGTACATCGCAAGCGCAACATCGCGAACTCACGTGCGGAATGCGCTTGCAGGCGAGAGTGGCTCTGGGCGCACAACGCACGCGCGCCTCCTGGCGGACCGCACTGGCGCGACGTACCTCTCGATTATCGACCTCTTGCAGCGGTCGGCCAAGCACCACACGGGACAGGAACGCATTCTCGAACTCATCAACTCAAAGAGAATTGTGCCGCCGACGGTGAGCACTCGCGTCTGCGTGCGAGAAGTGGCACCCATTGTGTGCGTCTGCGTACTGCGTAAGAGTGTGTGGGGTGTGTGCGTGTGTGTGTATGTGTGTGTGTGTGCGCGTGTGTGTGTGTGTGTGTGTGTGTTTGTGCGCGTGTGCGTGTGTGTGGCCCATCGTCGCACCCCAACCATTTCACTGAACCCGGCGATCTTTTCTTCTCACCGCCAGATGATCTGCATCAACCTGCTCAAGACGGCAATCAACGGCACAGGCAAGGCCCTTCCACTCCCCGGGGCCCGCGTCGCACCCTCGGAGCTCGCGTCGTCGTCGCGCACGAACGCGTCGTCCGCGGCGGGTGGGTCGTCCTCAGCCCCGCGCACGGCGTTTGAGGGCGGCGAGGCGCAAGCGCAGGAGACACCGGCGCCGGTGAACGCGCGGGGAAAGCGCGCGTACGTCATTGACGGCTTTCCGCGCGACCTCGAGCAAATGCTCGCGCTGCAAAACGAGGTGAGTGCGAGCTCGTTCCGTCCGGACTGCCTGCGCACATACGCGCGCCACATGTGCGCAACGCACTCGGTGTCAACCCCGTGTTTTGCCGCCCATGCACACAGGACGCATTTGCTCCAATATGTGTTCCCATACCACGCGTGTTCTCTGACTGCTGACCCTTGTGACCGCCACTGCAGTTTGGCCAAGATGTCATTGTGATTTGGCTGGAGAACGCTGAGAAGACGTCGCTCAAGTCGCCCGCGCTCGAAAACGCCTTTGTCTCGTTCCTCCAGCGGAAGAAGGCGCTCGTCAAGGTGTGTGGTGCCTCGCGCGCGCGCGTGTGTGTGTGTGTGTTGTGTGTGTGTGTGCGTGTGTGTGTGCGTGTGTGTGTGTGCGTGTGTGTGTGTGTGTGGTGTGTGTGTGTGTGTGTGTGTCTGTCTGTCTTTCTGCCATTGCCGAATTCTGTGTGCCCTCACTCACGCAACGGTGCCCACGTTGCCCTTCCGTCGCTCGTGCAGGTGATGCTGAGCCGATCGCAGCCGATTGAGACGAACTTTGACATGCTCTTCAACTCGTACACGAAGCACGTGGCTGCGAATGCGCCGCAATCGGCGCCTGTGCAAGAGAGGCAACTGGCGCCATGGGAGGCATGAGAGCACACACACACATACGCACACACACACACACCACGCATACACACACACGCACGCACGCACGCACGCACACACACACCACACACACACACACAAACAGGCACACACACACACACAAACACACACACACACACAAACAGGCACACACACACACACACACACACACATTCTCACACACAGAGGCGCGTGTTGCATTGCGCTTGCGCGTGCATTCTGCAATTTGTTGGCTTTGCGCTTTGCGTGCGTTCGTGTTGCCATTGAATTAAGAATCGTCTTTCCTTCCCTCATTTTCTCGTGGAGTCGATGTCGCGAACATAGATGTTCCTTTCACTCAATCGTCCGCGATAAACACCGGACACATCTCTCACACACGATCCAATACATATAATAGTAGACCCAGCGATGAGCTCAGTCGTCGCCGCCGAGGTTCTCGTGCCGCGCCGTCAGCCACCCGACATGGGCGTTGTTCGATATGACGTCACCCGCGTACACGACCTCGTCCAGCGGGCGTGCAACGCGACCCTGACCCCGACCGTTCCCGCGCACGCCCCAGCTACCCTTCCTCTTCCCTCTTCCCCTCCCGCCACGCCGCCCCGTTTTGCCGCCACGCCGCCCGTTGGATCGCGACTTGCCACCGCGTCGATCGGACGAGCCACTGGTTGTGCGGATGGTGAAACAGCGGACACGTGTAAGCCGCGAACGGAACGACACCTTGCAGAACGACACACACATGCACCCACAAGCACTCTGTCAACAACAAGCACCGCTTCAAACGCACCCCCTCCCGCGCGCCTTGCCTCCCCTCCGCGGCTCCCTTGCGACAAACTGGTTCTTGAGGTCCAGCTGACACCCGGCGTCCGCCGAAATGCGCTTGAACCCCCTTATCGGCGACATCGACGGCCCTTCGTCGCCGTCGTCGTCCTTCCCCTCTCCCGCGTTGCGCCCACTGCCTCTCGCACTGCCTCTCGACCCGGCGCCCACTCCCTCGTCCCACTCGCCGTCATCATCCTCAATGTCGTCATCTCCCCCCTCCGCGTCCGACTCGTCGTCGTACTCCTCCGGCTCGTCCATCTCGTTCGTGGCGTCGCCTTCGCTGTCGCCTCCTTCTTCTTCATCGGACAAGAGCACAATCAACTCCTTCTTTCCACTCGGTGGCGCGGGCGCCTTTGGGGCACTCTTCCGTGCGACGGGACTCGAGAACAGCTCCTGCGACATGGCATCGCTCTCGGTTACCTTGGGCGCGCTGGCACGTGCTCGCGCAGTGTTCGCGTCGAGACACGTGTTGGCGTGCGCCGTCAGCTTCGTCGGAGAGACGCGCACGCGGCACACGGGGCACACATCGCAAGTCTCGACGTCGTCCAGGCAAGCGTTCGCGTGCTGCTGAATCTCGGCGTGTGGAAACGGCTTGTTGCACGTCGGGCACGTGACCATCTCGTCGTCCTGCGAAGGGAATGGGTCAGCGTGAAAGCGCCACGGTGCGATATTTTGCGGTGCATTCCCAAGCGAAAGGGAAATTGGCGCGCCAATGTAAGGGACATGCTTGCTTAGCACCAGCGATCCAGTTGGGTTCGACAGCAATGGAGTGAGCAACAGACGCGCCACACCTCCACATTTCGCTCTGCCTTGACGGGCGTGAGGGCCACGGGCGACTGTGCGATGAACGCAGGCAGTTCTCTCGCGCGTCCCTTTCTAGCGGCAGCTTCGGGCGCGGGCGACTTGGGCTTATCGTGCAGCTCATCCTGGCTGAGTATCGCGCGGCGCTTGCGTGGCCTCAGGCGCATGACCTCGTCCCCGTCGCTGTCCAACAGCACATCGGTCGAGGGTGGCGGGACGGGGGAACTCTCCCCTTCATGCACGCGCGTTTCACCGACCGGGTTCGACACCGCACGACGAGATAGAGGAGAGTCCTCGACAGCCCGTTTGCGCGTCGCTACACTCGCGGGACTGGACAACGCCGGCCGCGACACAAGAGCCGCCACACCGATGCCAGTTTCCGCGGCATTGGCGCTGCCACGTGACGGCGACGGCGACCGTTTCAGCGGCGGCGGTATCGGCGACTTGGTTGTTAGAACACCCACGCCAGAACTCGCGGCGGCTGATTGCAACGAGGGCGACAGTCGCAGGGAGGACGGCAAGGACTTCGGCAACGCAGCATTGGCCGGCGTGCGCTGGACAACTGGACTCGTCCTCACGTCGAGGAATGGCTTGAGGTCGGAATCGTCGTCGTCATCGTCGATTGTGGTGACGGGCGGGCGCTGCGCGCGAGGGGAGCGCCGCGGTGCGACGGCGGGTACCTTGCTCGGCTGAAAATCGTCGTCGTCGGTGTCTTCCACGCGCCCGCGCTTGGCATTTTGCGGCAGCCGATCAAACTCGGGCGACGGCGGCGCGTGCGGCGGGGACGCGTGGGCTGCCTCCCATAGCGGCGAAAACGGCACTGGCGAGGCCGCCCGCGGTCGCCTGTCCCTGTCCACGGGCACAAGGGGACGCGCCAGCGCCTGACGATGGTGTGCGCGTGTGAAGAACGGACATGGGTCGTGGCCCTTGTTGGTGCGGATGGGCTCTGGGACCAACACACGACGCGGTCGCCTGCGCCAGTGACCCAGTGACACGCGCAGGAGGAGCGCGAGCACCGCCGACAGCCGGCGAAACTCGGAGGGATTGTCGGCAACGGTGAGATGGGGCGGACGATGCGCTTCGGTGGGCGAAGGGCGTTCGTGATGGAGCGTCCCGTGGACGTCGTCGGCGTCGCCCACGCCAAACGGGTCGTGGCTTCGCCGTTCACTGCTAAAGTAACAGACGTTAAATGCAATCGCATACAAGAGATCAACGCGCGTGCCAATGAAGCGCCCTATTTTGCTACCAAAAACGATCTTGCGCGCGCTCGTGACGCGTTCACACCTGGTCACTACGCCGCACCCCGCGAGTGTCAGCTGACGCTTCGTGTCGCCCTGCTTGCGCTTCCCATCATCCCCCATCCTCAACGCTACAGAACAACTACGCGACCGCGGCGGTAATCGCCCAAGTTGGGCGGTTATGGTTTGTGTGAATCTGCAGTTCCTGTCCTCGTTTACAGTTGATGTCGGGCGGTGCCGCGGTCTCACCGGTTTTCGCGCTCGTTACACTGTCTCACGTGTGTTCACGTGATATAAAACTGTTACTCATCACGTGGATGTTGTCATGACAGTTAATTATACCGAGATCTCGGTGGCTTTCGAAAAGTGTCCACATGTCCAAACGCAGGCACGTGACACTGGTGCACTGGCACTGCTTCCCTCAAGTACGTAAGAGAGCGACTCGCCCACGAACAATAGTGCAGCAGTGTGCGCAGTACTGTGTGCGCAGAAATGGCGGTGGCTGACGCGGATGCGCTCGAGGGACGGGGCGGAAAGCGCCCCGAGACAGTGCGCGAGTACCTCGAAATGTACGCTGGGGAGATTGCCTCCGCCGTGTTCCTCGGCCTCGCGTTCTACTATGCGGGCGGCATTCTGCACGAGTACTCTCTGGGCGCTGTTGCCGTCGTGGCCGTCGTCACATACTACGTCTTTCTGTTTTTGGGTACGTGCTAAGCTCACTGTCCGATTCGCCCAGCGTATGCACAATCACCAGCTGTGTGTCGCCGACAGCGGACTGTGAACGTTATTAATTACGACCGACTCTTTCAGACTGGGCATTCCATCTCATGCTCCACAGCCGCCGTCTCATGGAGACCACTTCCCTCACGCGGATGATGTTCAAGAAGCACAACGACCACCACAAAGTATGCCTCCCGCTCACCCACGCGCACACACACTTCTACACGTATACTGCAATGGCGTCTCCGTGTCTTTGCCCTCCCAAGCACCCCACTTCTACGCGTATACTGCAATGGCGTCTCCGTGTCTTTGCCCTCCCAAGCACCCCACTTCTACGCGTATACTGCAATGGCGTCTCCGTGTCTTTGCCCTCAAGCACCCCACTTCTACGCGTATACTGCAATGGCGTCTCCGTGTCTTTGCCCTCCCAAGCACCCCACCAGACGTAAAACGAATCACTTACCTTTCTCCGCGATGCAGCGATACACGCCGCGCTACATGCTCACCGAGTACTACCATTCGGACGACGGCCACATGGCGTTCGGTCCACTCATCCTTACTGCCTATGCGGCGGCGTGGGTGCTCGTTCCGCGCGAGTGGCTCGGGTTCTATCTTTCGCTTACGACGTTCCTCATCATTTCCGCTGACGTCGTGCACCAGCGGCTGCACGTGAAGCACTCGGTGTGTGACAACATTCCCGGGTTCAGCCGCCTCAAGGCCATCCACCGCCTTCACCACGCCAAGACGCGCACGAATCTGGGCTTTTTGGACTACTCGATGGACCATGCGCTCGGGACATTCGAGGAGCCCACTGTTGCGGCGCAGAAAGATGAATGAACAATGGTTCTTTGAAGTGAGCATATTATTGTTGGAGCACTGTGTGTGTGTGTGTGTGTGTGTGTGTGTGTGTGTGTGTGTGTGTGTGTGTGTGTGTGTGTGTGTGTGTGTCTGTGTCTGTGTGTGTGTGTGTGTTGGTTGTTGGAGCAGGCCACGCTCTCGTTACTATTTATAGCACCCAATCAGTGGCAGCTGTTACCCCTCCAACCTCCGACTCCACAACTCACGCACTCAATCGCCCTCCGACACTTTTTTTCCCCACTTTTCATTCAGCGACGACGAAAGCTGAAGCTCCGCAGCGACCCCTCGGGCGTCGGAGGTGTAATGTCCACGTCACGTGGCACACCCGTGATGTTCTTCATTTCGCGCTGGTACCGAGGGTGGCGCCTCATGTGATATTTCCCTTCCGCAAACTCCGGAGACTTCCGTCCCGGCACGCCGTCGCGGTCATCCCCAGCGCTCGCTTCCTGGCGACGACGCACGCTCTGGCAGCGCCGCTTCTTCTCCGTTGCCGCGCCGACAACCACAGAAACGCACGACACGGTGAGCGCCTCCAATTCAGATGGCCGCTTGCACAACACGCCGCCGAGCGCAGCCTTGAAGCTGTGGACGAGGCCACTGTGGCGCCGCCGCTCAACGCACACTTCCAGTGCGTGCGTTATGGAGAACGCAGACGACATGCAAGCGCTTCCCAGCATGCCCGGCGCCGGCTCGTTCGTCGGCTGCTCTGCGCACGACGGCCCACACCTGACTGTGCAGTAGCACGTAAAGCCGTCCGGATGCGACGGGTTCCGCGCAGTCTCCGGCCACCGAAGAGACAGCGTCAGCACCCTCGTGCTGTGTGGGGCAATTTGAAACGGGGAGAGTACGAGATCGCCGAGGACGCTGCTGTGTTTCTTGCTGCGCGCGGGTGAGCGATACTTGCGGCTTGCACGAAGCTCTATCGACTGGACGGCCTTTAGGGAGAGCGAGCGTATGGGTTCGTCGCTCTTATTATTCCTGCGCGTGTGACAGCGACAGTCAGACGACTCCTCTGGCTCTGCATCAACGCCCAAGTTGCGCTACTTACACTTCAATGGTTGCGGACACGGTCTCTCCCGGTCGCACCACGCGGCTCGAGAGGCCCACAGTCACTTGAATGCTGCCATCGCACGTGCTGCAAGGCGAAGGGTCGCTTTTCAGCGCCGACATTGAACGAACGACTGACGCGTTGCGGGACACTCACCGTGTCTTGCTGGCCTGCGTGAGGGTCGATGCCTGTTGGGCCTCTCGCGCGCGTTCGATTGCGTCATCGTCCGGACGCACCGCCACGTATTCCTTCGCCTTGTACAGCTTGCCGCGGTCGTCGTAGGCCCGCACGCGGACGTAGTAATAAATCTCTACCATCCACGGCGCGTCCTCAGTGTGGTCCTCGGCCCCAAAGCTCTGGCGTAGGTCCGCGGGCAACGTGAGGGCGAAGGGAATCTTACGCCTCGCCTGTCCTTCGGCGACTCGTGTCTGCAGCGCCTCGAGGCTAACGTCGTGCGTCTGCCGGATAAGCTTGGTGGTGCCCTTGCGCAGGTGTCGCCGACCTAGAAGCGGAGAGCTGACCCACTGTGCCGAGGCTGCGTAACACGAGCGATCATCAATACAGACAATGTGTGCCGTGGTCAATATCCCGTGCGCCACGCACCTTTTCCCGTGAATCGTATGGTCGCACTCGTGAGCTCAATCTTGCGGGGTACGACAATCTCGCCCTCGATTGTTTCCAGCGAAGCGAATCCGTCGGGGTGTTGCGGCTGGTAAATCCGCAGTGAAATTCCTTCCATGGCCACCGATGTCCGAGACACTCTGCTGTCGGTGAGTTGAGCATGAAACAGCTCAACGTGTGTTATATGCGCCTCCACGGAAACTCTAAAGTTATTGGGAGAAAGAAATTGTATGCTATTAAAGTAACAAAGCGCTTGTCAGAGTTTTCGCAGTCAGTTATTTAGGGCCTCAGCGGAATGGAAAACTTCACGTCATATTGGCGGGGCATTGCCGTCATTAACGCGGGCACGCACACACACACACACACACACCACGCACACACCACAGAAATTGTTGTCGGACACGCGCTTCTCGAATGGTTTGCCGACTGCTTCCTATTAGCGCCCTTGCTGCTTCCCTATTCTCGGCCAAAACGCGCACATCCAAAAATAGCACATCGAATGTAAAGTAACGGCACGTGATATATTTGTTACTACAAGCAACAAACTCGGGCTCTCGAGAGACGTTTCGAGCGCGCGACAAAACTCGTTATCCGCAAATAAAAAACATACTGTACAACTGAAGGACAAACGCACGCAAACGACTGCAGTAGGGGACAGTGGGGACGCATCGGTTGAAAGAGCGAGAGACTCAGAGCTATCGCCGTTGTCCATTGCGAGAACCAGAGCGGTGGGACGACGCCGAGAGAGATCCCAGCGCAGAGTCGCGGCCGCTGGCACGCGAGGGCGCGTCCGATGCGAATCCACCCACACGCACGTCGGTCGCCCCCATGCTCTGCTGCTGCAGCTCGTACTCCTTCTCGAGCAAGCGCCGCTGGAGGCGCAGTTGGTCCTTCAACGCCGAGATGATGCGAGTCTCCTCCTCAATTTCGTTCATGAGGTCAAGACCCTCGTCATCCTCGCCCTCGCCTGCAACGTCTTCGTAGTCGTCGTCTGAGGACAACACATCGCGTTGGGCCTTCAGTTCGCGAGGCAAAGGCCGTGCACCTCGTCGCGACTTCTCAGCCGGCGGCTGCGGACGAACGGACGACTCGGCAGTACGCCCATGTCGCCGTGCCAAACGTCCCGCGGGCGGCGCTCCCTTTGGTGGGCACGGCGGCTCCTCCTAGATACAAGGGACACAAATGAGGGGCGCGAATAAAAATATATGTCTATTGCTCACTTTCGAAAGGCCAAGTGAACGTAAATCCATCGGTCGCTGCATCATAAAACAGAGAGACGCTACGTGCGGTCACGCAAGTGCTCACCATGTCCTCCGTCTGTTCGTGCGCCGACGGCCGCACGTCAGGCACCTCGATATTGGCCAGCCACTCTTGCACGTGACGCCGCTTGCGGTCCAAGTCCGCCATTTTTCAGC
This sequence comes from Pigoraptor vietnamica, assembly GCA_943704525.1. Classification (NCBI taxonomy): domain Eukaryota; class Filasterea; order Ministeriida; family Capsasporidae; genus Pigoraptor; species Pigoraptor vietnamica. Next base: position 813 of record CALSCQ010001978.1, on the reverse strand, counting down.
CCCTTCCGACAACAGAGACAGCTGGTGTCGGACGAACGGCGGTGAGATCTGAAGTGGAGCGCACTATTGCTCTTCTCCGTGTTCGTAAGCAGCGTTTTGGGTTGCAGCGTGAGGACTGTGAGTAATGGCCCGGCATTCCAACAATCGAGTGAAACCGAATAATGCGGGATTATCCCGAGTGAAGTGTTGATTCCTGGTTGCCAGGGGTCCATAAATTGAAAATTGGGTTGAAAGTTGCGTTGAATTGTGGACTCCGATCCAATTTCGTGAGTGCGACGGTGTCAAGATGTTTGTTACGTCTATCGTCAGTTCTTCAACGCGATCGTCGGCGCTTTGAGGCGATTCTATCGAAGCCGAGAATGCGGTCGCCGCCGCGGCACCCGGGCCATGCAGGCTCTGGGCACGGGCACGGGGAGCCCGGAAGCAGTCACGGCCACAGGGAACACGCGCACGGGGGGGAACACGCGCAGGGGCGCGCAAGCAGCCACCATGGGGAGCACGGGCACGGGCACGGGCACTCGCCCGCGCACAAAGCACAGGCGCATCTCGAAGGGGCGATGCAGTCGGCCATGCCATCGCTGTTGAAGCCTTACGCCAGTGGGCGCACGTCGGCCGCGACGACTTGCACGTCAGTGTGAGTGGGGTGTGCATGACGTGCGTGCATTAGTTTATTCGTGTGTGTGTGTGTGTGTGTGTGTTTCTGTGTGTGTGTGTGTGTGTGTGTGTGTGTGTGTGTGTGTGTGTGTGTGTGTGTGTGTGTGTGTGTGTGTGTGTGTGTGTGTGTGTGTGTGTGTGTGTGTGTGTGTGTGTGTG
>CALSCQ010001973.1:0-18453 GCA_943704525.1 Pigoraptor vietnamica | reverse complement strand
GGGGGGATGTGGGATAGAGCAACGACTTGTGCGTTTGTGTGCACTTCAATTTGCACATTGCTCTGTCGCTCACTGGTCCTATTGCGATGTGCCTCCCCTTTTTTCAGTGTGCGGTGTCGCGTTGACAACGACGGCATGCTTGGGGAGACGAAGGGCGTCAATTTGCCGGGAAAGAAGGCGTGTTATTTGCTCGCACTCGCGTTCAGACGAGCGCGTCACATGGTCACAACACAAGAAACGTACACAACTGCATGTATAGCAGTCGCGTACGCGCACCCGTGCGTGAGAATGCGATTGTTACTCCGGGGCCGATGGTTCTCATGTGCGGACGTGTATCATGCAGGTTGACCTTCCCGGCGTCACTGAGAAAGACAAGGCCGACATTTTGGTGCGTTCGTTCGTCCCCGCCACCACGCACTCATCGCACATTCATATGCGCTCACCCCTACGCACGAGCCCTTGACACGCACACAGTGCGTGACGCTTTTTGTAGAATCTTCGGCGCCCATCCAAACCCAACCCTAATCCTAACCCCATCCTCTGCCGACGTGCGCCTGTGTTCCGCAGTGGGGCGTGCAGCAGGGCGTCGACTTTATCGCGGCGTCGTTCATCCGCAAGCCCGCGGACGTCCACGAGGTGCGCCGTCTGCTCGGTGACTCAAAGATCAAGATCATATCGAAGATTGAGAACCAGGAGGGACTCGACAACTTTGAAGCCATCCTCGAGGTGCGTCGCACGCGCGTGCCTTAGGGTTAGGGTGAATGCTGGGGTTAGGGTTAGGGTTAGTGTGCGCTGTCACCGGTATTGTTCGGATTGGGAAAGAGGTCGGGTGCAGGTCGTTAGTGCGGCAGTTGTGGTCGTGAATGCGCGAAATGGAGGTGTGTGCGTGTGCGTGCGTGAGTGTGTGCTTCTCTTCTGAGAAGGTGTTTGGTGGTTGTGACTATAAGCGTACCTCGTGCATATGCCGCCGGCTTGTTTATGTCGCTGACCTTTTCCCCACTCTTTGCTGCGAAGGTGTCCGACGGCATCATGGTCGCACGCGGTGATCTCGGCGTCGAAATTCCCATCGAGCGCGTCACGCTCGCGCAGAAGATGATGATCAAAAAGTACGCGCGCGCGCGCGTGTGTGTGTGTGTGTGTGTGTGTGTGTGTGTGTGTGTGTGTGTGTGTGTGTGTGTGTGTGTGTGTGTGTGTGTGTGTGTGTGTGTGTGTGTGTGTGTGTGTGTGTGTGTGTGTGCGCGTGCGTGCTCTCACTCGTTCACATTTACTTATGTGCGTTATGCCTGTGCACTGCTCTTTGTCTGCAGATGCAATGCGGCCGGCAAGCCTGTCATCACGGCCACTCAGGTGAGTTTCAAACAACACACAAACACACAAACACACACACACACACACACACACACACACACACACACACACACACACACGACCCTCCTGCATCTACGCATTTGTGGTAACGCGCCATGCGCGTGCTCGGCGTGCAGATGCTCGAGTCGATGATCGTGAACCCTCGACCGACGCGCGCCGAAGCCACAGACATCTTCAACGCCGTCCTCGACAACACAGGTGAGTGACATGGCTCACGCGCACGTGTTACGACTGTCTCAACTGGAGTAGGCGCGTGTGTGCATCACTTTGAGGTTCTTTCTTCCTTTATTCTATGTGCGGCCTCACGTGTGCTAATGTGCTCACGTTGCGCGTTACTCAACTGCCGACGTACCTTTTGCTTTGCGAACGTTCAGACTGCGTCATGTTGTCTGGCGAAACGGCCAAAGGCGCCTGGCCCGTTGAGGCGGTGAAAGTGATGGCGAGGTATGTTCCTTTCGCTCCTCTTCAAAGCGACACTGATGTGAATGCGTATGCATGTGTGTGCCCACGTGGACATGTTGTCTGGACCATCCTGTTGTATAGCATATCCCCGCCCCTCAACCCCTCTCTCTCATGCCCCACACCCCCTCTATCTCATCCTTCGCGCGCACACACTCACCGCTTCCGTTCGCCACCGTACCGCAGCATTTGCCGCACGGCCGAAGAGGGCATCGACTACGACGAGCTCTATCTCAAGCTGCGAAAGACTGTCAAATTTCCCCTCTCCATCACAGAGTCAATCGCGTCGTCGGCCGTCAAGACGTCGTGTGGGTGGCATGGCATTATCACTCGCGATGTGGCGCTTAATTCGGAGACAATTATCGCATTTGCCTGCAATCGCACACAATTTTTTTGTGCCAGTCTGTTCGCTGCAAGCCTCTCTCTGCTCGTTACAATGCGACATCTATCTTCATGGCGTGGCAGGGTCCACGTGGCGTTACTCCCGTTACTCGCAAGCTGTTGTGCTTACGCGCGGGTCGCAGGGGACGTCAACGCGACGCTGATTATCGTACTGACGGATAGCGGCAGCACGGCGCGCTACCTCGCAAAGTACCGCCCGATCGCCCCCATTCTCGCCGTCACAAGCACAAATCAGACGGCGCGACAGCTGCAGCTCTCTCGTGGAGTCTATCCCCTCGGTACGTGGAAGTATTGTCCGCTTCGTTCGTGTGTGCGTGTGCGTGCGTGTGCGTATGCGTCTACGCCCTAGTGTTTGCGCGTGTGTGCGCACCCGAATTCACACCCGCTCACGTGACAGTGATTGAGACGATGCGGGGGACTGAGAACGTCATCTGCAAGGCCATGTTGCATGCCGTGCGACAGCGCATGGCCCACAAGGACGACCCCGTCATCGTGACGTCAGGTGGGCTTGGAGGACGTGTATTTGTGTTCTTTGTGCGTGTACGCGCTTGTGTGTGTGTGCGTGCGTGTGTGTATGTGTGCGTGTGTGTGCGTGCGTTTCTGTGGTTGCATGTGCTTTGTGCCTGTATAGAGTTTCGTCTAGGCTAACTCGATGCTCTCTCTCTCTCTCTCTCTCCGCCTTCTCGCTCTCAGGGACGCTGGAGGAGGTCTCTGGATCAACCAACATCATGAAGGTCGCGCGCTGCGTTGGCTTTGACATTGACTGAAACCTTTGCTCGTGGGAGAACCAGTAAAGAAGATCCAGTGCCATTTCAAACTATAAAACGCGCCCGCTCCCCGCACGCAGCACGCAGCCGCACTCGGCCCTTCCACGCAGAATGCCGCACGCATACAACCCCCAATACGAACAGGCGCACGGTCGTCCCCCATATGAGCCTGCAAGCATGCACACGCAACGGACGTCGCGCGCGTTGCTCGGTCGCTCGCGTTACTCGGCCGGGGAGGGGAGATTGATTTTCGAGATGATCGACGCGAGCGGCGCAAGTTCCTTTTTGTCAATCAAGTTGAACTCCTCCACGAAGAGAATAAAGTGCTTAAAGCACGAGTTGAGGTGCTTCTCTTCGCGCTGCGACTCGATGGCCTTGTAGTGCGTGTAGTAGATGTGCGCATACACGCGAAATAGGCGCTTGTAAATCGTCCGTATTGTCTCTTCAAAGTTCGGAGGGAAGGGGGCGCCTGCGGGGGATCGGCTGTCTGCGTTAGTGGGGACAAAGACCGCTGCAATGCAACCCTAACACGTACACACACACACACACACACACACACACACACACACACACACACACACACACAGCAAGAACACGCACACGCACAGAGAGAGAGAGAGAGAGAGAGAGAGAGAGAGAGAGAGAGAGAGAGAGAGAGAGAGAGAGAGAGAGAGAGAGAGAGAGAGAGAGAGACATAGCATGAACACATGCACGCCCACCCACGCCCACAACAAAGGCCGCATTGTCCTCCTCCCCACAGGCGTCCACAAACGCGAAGAAAAATCCAAACAAGTACACGACCGGCGTGCGCACTCACCGTCTCCCACGGGGAAGATTTCCTCGTTGTCCAAGTGCTGCTGGATCCACGTGAGCAGCGTGTCGATGTAGTCGGGCGCGCTGAGCTTGATGGGCTTCTTCACGGATTCGCCGTCCGCCCAATAGTACTCGTACCTGCGCACATGGGACGACAGCACGCATTGGTCAAAGGGTGTCACCGTAATGGCATGGGGCACACGGAACACATTCCACTCGCAACGAGCGACGTAACACGACACAACGCCACTTCACACACAAATGCACTAGTGTAAGCACTACGCTGCATACATTGCCACCACAACACGCACTACGCAGACACACGGCGGTCCCACACACGGGCGGAGAGGTGTGACGGGGACCCACTTTTCGCCCGCACTCATGATGGGGCAAGACTCTGACGTGCAAAATTCCCTCAGTCCGCCGAAGAGCATGTTGATCTGGTTGTAGAAATCGAGTGCTGGGAGAGGGGAGGAGAGGGCGGCGATTAAGAATACCCCACGGCACATGCACACACGCGCATACGCACACACGCACACACGCAAGTATCTCACCCGTGTGCGCACGCACATGCACACACACGCGCGCGCACATATGTACACTCATGCGCACACATAGGGCGCGCTCTCACACGCACTCACACGCACACACACACACATACACACACACAAGGCGCATACAAGCACGCACGCACACACATGCACACACAAGCACACGCGGACCCACTGTTCACAGCGAGCCATTCGTTCATGTTCTCGCCCGCGGGCAGCTTCACCGCAGACTTGACATCGCCCGTGCCGAGCGTGTTGAGCAGAAGCGTGTGCAGCTTGTCCTTAATCGTGCCCTTGAGAAACGCCTTCTTCGGACGGAAGGTCTTGGGGCGATCGCCCGCACTTTGCGATTGACGAAGGCGATAGGAGGGCAGAATTAGCACACACGCACAGGCACAACACCAGCTCGCACCAACAACAACGCAACAGCGCCGACACCCACAAGAGCTTCATTCTTGGGCGCCGCCGGAAAAGCGCGGCCGCTAATTCCGGTGCGGAAAGACGGCGCTTCGAGGGCTTCTCCGAGCAGGTCGACCCGCAGACCGCTGAGTGTGGACGGGACGACAGCGACACAGTTGCGGTTGAATACGACATGATGGAAGAGGGGCGTTGACGTGTTTGTGTGCGATGTGAATGTCATACATATGCGGATGTGTGTGTGTGTGTGTGTGTGTGTGTGTGTGTGTGTGTGTGCGTGTGTGTGTGTGTCTGTGTGTGTGTGTCTGTGTCTGTGTGTGTGTCTGTGTTTGTCTGTGTGTGTGTGTGTGTGTGTGTATGTGTGTGTGTGTGTCTGTGTGCGTGAGTGTGTGTGCGTGTGTGTCACGGATCTTGGCCGTCGCCGATTGGGTGTGAGTACGCAGCGAAGAGGAACACAGTAGGCATGCCCGTATTATCACGCGAATGCAACGCAGCACATGCACAGATGGCGACAAACGGCGGCACTCACAGCAAAGGCGTGGCCCCAAAACAGCCTAATCGCTCCCGAGAAACAGGAGGCGCGCGGAAAAGTTGGGCGCGCTTCCCGAGGGCACGTGACCAAACAGCGATTGGAGATTTGAGTGGGTGTGTTTCGTGTGCGACGAATTGTAAACAAATCGTATTCGCGTGGTCTCTAAAGCCGCAGTGCGTTGGCGAGGCGTGTGCGGCAAGGTGTGCGTACGTAAAAGAAGGACTGACAGCAGCGAGAGAGAGAGAGGGAATAGGGTTTGAGAGTGTGTTCGTGCTCTGTAGTTGTGGGTTGTGTGTTGGTACCAGTGATTCGACCCATCAGATCGAAAATGACATCATAATGACATCACAAAGGTGGGAGTAAACGACGGTTGTTGTTTCTATTTATGAGTGTCCAGGTTACTATAATGACTTTCTTTTGTTACGTAATATTCCTAATATGTACATCTTATGCTATTGATCCCATTTATAAATGGAAATAATGATATACATTATGACCATATAAAACCTTACTGTCTGGACATTAACCATAATAGGACTGATAAATCCCGTTAGCAACGACTCGCTTTGACTGGTCCAATGGCTAGGGGTACTATTTAGAAGCACCCCTGCTGCAACCCACTGAAAGCACCCACGCCTCTTGCGAATCGATTTAATCGCCCCTCTCCCACTCCTTCACGTGCCGTCCTTCCGCCGAGCCTCTCTTGTCTATTGGCCATGACCGACGAATAGGCAGCTTCAGGCGCACACGCGCCTCTCACCTTTCTCTGGCTTACTATTCTCACTCGAGGATGCGCCCACATCTCCTCCTCGCGGTCGTTGCGCTCGCGTCCGTGCTGGGCGGCGCGAATGCCCTCGCTGCGAATCGCACCGTGCGACTCGTTTACACGGGCGAGTTGAGGGGGAGCCTCGCCGAAACAGTCATCGGGGGCGTCCCCTTTGGCGGCCTCGCGCGCGTTGCCACGTGGGCCGAAAACGCAACGACGAGCGCGCCGCTCAACTACTATGTGGTGCCGATTGACGTGGGTTCGTGGCTGGGCTCTAATCCGGCGGATCGCGTGGTGGAAGGGAATGTCACTGCGGATGTGCTCGAGGGTCTCGGCTTCATGGCGAGAGCGTGGGTATTGGGATGTTCAGCACCCCACCCGCCCCGCGCACGCAGCAGACAGCATGTGTGTTGAGGTTATATATATGTGTGTCCAACGCAACACTCGCACACAAAGCAAAGAGCTTATGTTGTGTGAATTATGTGTCCTATGTGCAACACGGCACTGCACTGACGTCAGATCCTACGTGTGCCCACATCTATAGCCCGTCATCTCCTATAACGCATAGCCGCGGCGCCGTCACTCCTTTACTTGGCTCCCTCGCGCTCTTTCTCCCATTCCACCCTCTCCATTCACCTTCCTCATGTTGCTCTCGCATCTCTCCCTCCGCCCCTGTATTCACTTTACCGCCCGCCGTGTGCCGTTCCCCGCAGCATCGGCGTGTCGGACCTTCAGCTCGGTCCCGACGTGCTCGCGCGTTCCCTCGCCTCCTCTTCCATTCCCTCTATTCTCAGCAACGCCGTCATCGCCTCACGACACCCACTCGCCGCGCACGTGCGCCGCTTCCACTGCTTCAACGTGACGAGCGGTGCGGGCGCCACGATGGGCGTTGGAGTTATCGCAGCGCTGCCTTCGGATTCGTGCGGATTCTCCACGTGTTACGACTCGCGCGGGACTGTCGTTGAGCTCCGCGACCACATGATCTACTTGCAGAAAGCGTACGACGACATGCTCCTTGCGAACCCGTGGGTCCAGTTTGTCGTGTGCATTCTCGGTCGCCCAGTGCAGTACAGCACGATCGTGGCGCTCACGTACTCGATCCGAGGGCCGAGCGCTTTCGTTGTCGTCGGGAACGACTACCACTTTTCGAACGCGGCCGTGGTGGGTCCGCTGTTGCTTTGCGCTGGTCACGTGCGCGTGTTATTTCTGTGTGCGTGTCCTTTGCGGATGCACCTTGTCTGTGACTCACTCTTTCTCTCTATGCTTCTCGTAATCCACACACGCAACCACGCGCGGGAACACGCAGGACATCACCACACCCACGCACACGTTCCCGCTCGTCCTCGACAGCGCCACGCCCAACCGCAAGGCCATCGTCGGCTCGGCGCGCAGCTACCAGTACGGCCACGTGATCGACCTCACCGTGAACTCTGCCGGTGACCCCATCTTGTGGTCCGGCGGCCCCGTCATGCTCCAGGGATGCGTCGCGCAGTCGCTCAACGCGCCGTGCTTCGTGAACAACGCCAGCGTCGACGCGACCGTGAGCGCACTGAGCACGTCGGTATCGGCGTACATGACATCGCAGGCGGGACGAACGATCGCCAGCTTGAACGCGAGCACGTACGAGTGCTACTTTTCCGAGTGTTCGCTTGGCAGCGCCGTGGCGGACGCCATTCGCTGGAAGCAGAGGGATTTCTGCGAGGTGCGTTTTGCAGCTGTGTATTTGCTTCGCGCGCGCGCGCGCGTGTGTGTGTGTATGTGAGTGTGTGTGTATGTGTGTGTGCGTGTGTGTGTGTGTGTGTGCATGCGTGTGTGTGTGTGTGTGTGTGCGTGTGTGTGTGTGCGTGCGTGCGTGTGTGTGTGTGTGTGCGTGTGTGTGTGTGCGTGCGCGCGTGTGTGTGTTCACGTGCGTCGCGGTGTCTTTTCTTTTGTAAAATTGTTAATGCATGTCTTAACATAATCGCGCTATTCAACTCTGTTCGTTGCCACTCTTCCCTGCCGCGCAGGTTGCGCTTGTCCCCGCAAGCGCCCTTCATGGCATTATCACTGCCGGGAATTTCAGCGTCGCGAGCGTGTCGTCTGTCGTTACGCCTGCGAACATCGCGTCCCTGAGCATTCCGGGTGCCGTGTTGATCAACATGCTGCAGTACGCAGTCGCTGTGGTGCCCTCGAACTCGTCCGCGCACGCGACCGCATACCTCAACGCCACGACGGGACGGTGCGTTTGCATGTTCGGTTAACTGTTTTGTTTTTCGATCGTCAGTGACTACGCTACCCAAATAGCGCGCTTTGGAGCTTACACGCATGGCACACCTTGCGCGCGCACATGCACACATGTACACGACTCGGTTCCGCGCCGTTATGTTGCCCGTCGCGAGTCGTTACAAGCTCTGACTTTGCTCGCACGCTCAGTTTTCTGCAAGTGTCAGGCATGAAGTTTGCGTTCGACGCGACGAAGCCGGCGGGCAATCGCATTCTGAGCCTCGAGACGCTCAACATCGATGACTCGTACTCTGAGGTGACAGCAAAGCGCGTCTACCACGTGTGCACACTCGACTACGTGCGAAGGGGCGGCGAGGGGTTCACGATGCTCACGGGACAGGTGGGCGCGCACTTTATATTTGATGCAACAAACGGACTCATGAGATAACATCTCACTGCGTGTACTGTTGTGCATTTACTCGTCTCCAAGTGTGTGTGTGTGTGTGTGTGTGTGTGTGTGTGTGTGTGCGTGTGTGTGTGCGTGTGTGGTGGTGGGGGTGGGACGGTGTGTGTGTGTGTGTGTATGCGCGCACAACATCTCCGCCACTCACCGCACGCACATACCCCAGGACTCTGTGTACAAGCCCTTCGACAAGGGCCCCGAACTCGCCGGCGTAGTCGCCGATTTCTTCAGCGCGAACAGCCCCGTCAACTACACACAGCTCTCGCGCGTGTCCGTGCGTCTTCTCGACACGACCGTGGACGTCTGCAAGCTAGACGCCTCGAAATGCGGGGGCATCAACACGAATTACGCGCCGAAGAGCGACGACACGGGGCGGGTGGTTGCCATTACTGTGCCGGTGGTCGGGTCTGCGGTGCTGTTGGGCGCCGGTATTGCTTTCACGCTCAGGCTGCGACTCGCGAGGAAGATTGCGACGATGAAGAGCGAGGAGAAGCGGATGAAGAAGCACATTCCTTACGACGAGCTTGAGTTTGGGGCGAAGGTGTGTGTGGGACCCAACCGTGCGCACGCACGCACATTTACTGCAAACACACACGCACGCGCGCGCGCACGCACACACACAAACGCACATAGAGACGCACATGATGTACGCGCACACAACAACGCACACGCCACACTGTTGTGTGCGCAAACTCACACATTCAATAATGCGCAGCTCGGCGCGGGAAGCAGCGGCATCGTTTACCTCGGTAGCTGGGTGAGTGCGTGTCGGCGTCGATTGTTTCTGGCGAATAATCACGGTGTGCTAACGCCTTAGTTGCTGTATTGCCTCTCAGCGCGGCACTCCCGTCGCGATCAAAAAGTGCATCGACCTCGAGAACGCCTTTCGCAAGCTCAGCTTGTTCCAGAAGGGGGCTTTGGCGACGGAGGGTGGACAGCGGCTGGGCACCGTGCAGACGCGCACTCTCACGGCGCGCTTCACCGCAACAAACTCACACATGAGGACACGCTCGCGCCGCGGGCAGGTGACAGAAGACATCATGGACGCCGTCGAGACGTTTGAGGAGGAGATTGCCATCATGAGGTGGGTGCGCGTGCGTGTGTGTGTGTGTATGTGTGTGTATGTGTGTGTGTATGTGTAGGTGTGTGTGTGTGTGTGTGTGTGTGTGTGCGTGTGTATGCGTGTGTCTGCGTGTATGTGCGTGTGGTCCATGCTGTATCTTGCGTTCTCGCGCACTCGTGTGTGGTCTGTCTCAGCTGGCGAACTCTGACGTGGGCCTCCTTTTTTTTACCGCTTTTCTCCTCCGTTTCACACCAGCTCGCTCCGCCACCCGAATGTCCTGCTGTACATGGGCACGTGCCCTCCGCCCAATCTCTGCATTGTGACTGAGTACATGAAGAACGGCTCGCTGGATAGCATTCTCCACAGCGAGCAGGAGCTTGCGTGGGACCGCCGGTTCAACATGGCACAGGGTGGGTACTCCTCTGTTCTCATGTCTACACACGCACACACACGCACGCGCGCACAGACACACGCACATACAGGCACTCGCATGCACACGCACGCACACGCACGCACACGCACGCACACACGCGCACGCAACACATACATGCAGGTACACGCACGCCCTTAATCACACTAATTATGGCCCCCAACACTTCCGCATCGCAGACGTTGCATTGGGAATGTCGTACCTCCACCTCCACGACCCGCCCATCCTCCATTGCGACCTCAAGGTGACTGCATTGTGTGTCTGTTGCATTTATGCGGCAAGTGCTGTGTTCGTCGGTATTGGCGTGCGTTTATATGCGTACGTGACGGGTGTGTTTGTGATTTCTGTGCGTGCGTGCGTGTGTGTGTACGGGTCTGTGTTTAGTGTGCGTGTGTACGGGTGTCTGTGCTTAATGTGCGTGTGTGTGCGTGTGCGTTCAAGGCGCATCCCATACGCTTCTAACACTTTCTATGCTTCCATGCTGCAGTCGATGAATATTCTCGTCGACGCCAATTGGGTGGCGAAGGTGAGACGCGCTTCTTTGTCCTCACATTCTCATCTCGTGATGCAACGCTACCTCATAGCGCGCATGCACACACTTGCGCGCACGCACGCACACATGCACTTCAAGGTGCGCTTCCAGCGTAAACAATACGCACATTTTGCCATTTTGTGTCGATGCACATTCCAATCTTTCCTCCTATTCTTCATCCTACAGGTGTCTGATTTCGGTCTCACGCGTCTGAAGGCCGCAACGGCCATCTCGGAGCGCGTCGGCACTCTGTGGTGGATGGCGCCCGAGGTGCGTAAGGAAAAGACTGCACGGGCACACATATATTCGCACTCTTACACACGCTGACATGCGCCCCCGCGCCTATGTCGATCCTGCGTGCCCTATTGTCGCGCTGATCCATGTACGCCCTTGTTTTACGTCGCAGGTGCTCAAGGGTACCGCCATGACGGAAAAGTGCGGTGGGTACTCGCGTGTGTGTGTGGCATCGCTTGCTCTCGATGTGTTGATCTTCCACGGCACGCGTCCTCATCGGGTCTCTGTGTGTTCTGTTCAGTTGCCGAGCCAACGTTTTTGCCCTTTTCCAGATGTATACAGCTACGGAGTGCTGTTGTGGGAACTTGCCGATCGACACATTCCTTATGAGGTGCGTGCGACACCCTTTTAATCAAACAAGGAAGCAGCACACTCACGCGCACGCGCGCACGCACCACACGCTTGTTTGCGGACGACAATTCGCTCGTTTCTGAACGCACCCAAGCGCGCACACGAAACGCATGGGCCGACTCATGCACGCGAGCGCCTTCGTAACATGCGACCGAACTGTTGCGTGCGCAGGAGATGTTTGTTGAGCGCGGCGTCGTCGACGACAATGACATTGAGCGCTTGCTCGAGGACATTAGCGACGGTATGTCACTTTGCGTGCGCGAGAGTCGCCCAATAGGGCGTGTGGGCTTGCATTTGTGGATGCCGTGTGCGGTGTTTTTTAGTCGCGCGGTGTGTAATCACGTGGATGTGTGGGGATGATTATTGCGTTGTGTGAACGTGGACGTGTAGTTGTGCGTATCCTCATGTCACAAGTGAGCGCGTGTGTGCGCGCGTGTGCCGGGGTCTTGGGAAGGGCCATGACCAAACCGCGCCTATCGCCGCGCCCTTTCGCAGGCCTGCGACTCACGGTACCCCACGAGACACCGCCCGCCTTCGCCAGTCTCATGGAGCGGTGCTGGGCGCAAAACCCCGAAGCGCGCCCTTCGTTCACGCTCGTTGCAAGCGAGCTCACAAGCCGCGCCGAGGTGCGTTCTCCGCGTGACAGTGTGCAATTTTGCGTTGCGGTAGAGTGCACTTACATTTGCATATCGACGTCAATCACCACTTCGAAATTTTTTGGGACATCGCGTTAACTCACTTGTGTACGCTCTGCAGTTTGACGACCGCTGGAAGCCGCGAGGGGCGAAGCGCGTATCGGTCGTCGCAATGTAACGACATGTTCCTCCTCTTCTTTCTCACCCGTGCGCGCGATTTCACCCTCAACCTCAATGTCGCCTGCGTTCGCGCGTATCCTTCACGCGTTCCTTTATTTCCTGTGCGGCAGTTTGGCCGCACGTGACGCCCCACGTGGCTGTCGTCGTGTCTCTCGTATGCTGCGTCTGCGTCTTCACCGAATGTAAATTCCATTTGCGAAAATGAGGGGGAAGCAGTCTGGTCTGAGATTGCTGAGATTGAGCGGTGCTGTGCAAACAACGTCAAACCCTGGATGGACACAGTCACTGATACACGCACACACACACACACACACACACACGATTACGGACACTCCAGATTTGCTGTATCTGCAACCAGATGGTCATTAGCTCCTGCTGCTACACATCCACACAAAAGCCACTGCTACAGTCCGTGCACATACCACCGTTGCTTCATAACGGGCAGCCTGTCGTGACCTTTCACAAAGAACACCGCCGTTGCTTGCAAAACTACTGCTGCAAACAGACCGTGCAGAAAAGAACACACCATGACACCGTTGCTTCATTACGAGCACGACTGCCAGTCCCTTAACCCCACAGGACGTTTCCGCTCAGCTCCCTCTCGAGCTCGTCCAGCGCAGCCACCGCCGCGCCCCACACGCTCTCCGAGACGGGTACCAGCGGCTTCGGCACAGTCTCATTGACTTCTACCACCCGAGGCGGTCGCCGTTTCTCACCCGACACATACGCCTCGTTTTCGAGAAGCAGCCGACGCAACACGCTCATGACGTGCGGTATATCCTCGACAGCGACGACTGCATCGCGACTCGGCCCATCCAACGCACAAAGCGCAAACACAACCGTCGCACCGAGCACTAAGGCGTTGTCCCCCGTCTCCCACTTGGCCGACCGCAGTCCGCCTCTCACAACCGCGACCAACAGGGCATGTGCGACGCCATCGCACAACCGGGCACGCGCGTCGAGGGTAATCGGCGCCGTCCCAGCATCGCCACAACCAAGCTCATCCTCATCGCACACGAACGCAGCTGCGACTATCACGCGCGCAAGTAGCTCACCACTCGTGCGTATGACATCTGACACGCCCATTGCCACGAGCGACGAGACGACGTTGTCGATTGTACGAAGCGCCAATCGTCGTTGCTCGGGAAACGATGAAAACGGCGGCTCAGGCTGACTGAAACTGCCCAGCTCTAGCACGGCCAGCGCGCAAGCGACCGTCGGCGACACTGGCTCGTAGTGCGCGCGACACTTTTTGCGAAGAAGCGCAGCCGCGCCGCGCTCAATGCCACCGTCACGCGACGTCTCAATGCACGCGACACAGTCCCACAGCGCAACTTCGAGGGCGTCCACTCGGCCGCCGTCATCGTTCGCCGCGGCTCGCTCATATAGACTCGCAGTGAGCGACGAATTATTAAGGTGGTTGCGCGAACGGTCATAAGGACAGTGAAAGGCCGCGGTTCTCCATTGTTCCATGTCGGCGTATCGCAGCCACCCCTTGCAAAAGGCGGCCCTCACAACCGCCGACACGAATGCACACCCGCCGCCAGCGCAGCCCAGCCTGCTGCTGAATTCCTGCATGTCCGAAAAGGGCCGCAGAACAAGGTGCATCGCCGACGCGATCAGCGCCTCCGGCACCAAATCTCGTACCATGCTGTCCTGCCACCCCAGGGCCTCGCACGCCAGCGCAGCCGCCGTGGCGGACTCAGCGTCCAGCCTGTGGCGCAGTATGGCCTGCCTGAAAGCCTCAGTGTACTTGCGACCATCCGTACAAGAAGCACACCCCGCAAGTAGCAGCTTTGCGATCGTAAAGTCCCGCACAGCACGCCCGCCGTCGACGCCCCACCGCGACACGCGCCTGGCCACATCGAACATCAGCTCGGTTGGCACGAGGGAGCGACCGGATTCGCTCTCACACGCGTACTGCGCGAGTTTTCCCAGCGGACCCAGCCAATCGGTCCCTGACGAAGAAGAGATTGGGCCTGCGACGGCTGCAGCCGCCGAGTCAAGCAGAAACTCGACCACACCCGCATTCACGAGCATTGTAGCGCACGTGCGGTCGATGTCAGCCAGCGTGGCGAAGAGGTCCGTCGACTGCTTCGCGGGAGATGTGAGCCGCGCAAGCGACAGTGCCGAGCGGATGGCAGGCAATATCCAACCGTGATCAATGCGAGTGGTAGAGCTTGCTTTTGAAACGCCGTTGACACGCGACCGCCGAGTCGGTCGATACCACTTCGCAGCGCAAACATACAGTTCGACGGCGGGTTCAAGCACTGCGACACGGTCGGGCCATACGCAGGTGGCGCGGGTAGCAGCTTCCATGGCCTCGTCCACGGGAAGAGTGTCGCAGAATTCATGTGCATGTGCATTCCCCTGACTCGGACCACAACAGCCGTGCATTGAGATTACACGATGGCACAAGGCCAGCACCGCCGCTGTGCACGCAGCCGACATCCCTTCTCTGGCAAGACACGCGCGCACCGTGGCCACAACGCCCGGAATGCGCAGCATCTCCGCGTCCCACATCATCATCCCCAATGACTTGCAACCATCGCCCACCAGCCCGTCGTCGTCCCCAAACGCCGTAAGGGCGCCGAGGATTGCGGTCGCGAGTCTTGCGTCCTTCAGTCGCTCGTTGTTGGTGCCAAGACGCCACCGACCTCCCACCAGCGCGGCGCATCCCCATTGTTGCACGCGCACGTCCGAAGGCGCCGCTTTCATCGCCATCGCAACGGCAGGCAATAGCCCGAAACACGACGCGCTGACGCTTCCGAGCACAGTCACGTACGGCACGTCAACAAGCGCCGACAAATTGATGCGCCCGCGACCTGACGGGTCCGGCTCCCCCGCGTCGACCACGACCGCCGTCAAGTGCCGCGCCCACGACATGTCCCTGCAGTAGGCGAGAGGGAGACGCGCGCGGAACATCCCTGTCGCAAGCACGTCGAGGCCGCCCAGTTTAAAGCGCCCGTCCGCATTGCGGACAGATAGAGACTTGACGCGGACGCGTGAGAGGTCCAGAGTCGCTGCGTCCGATTCCCGTACGCCCACACGAACGCTCGACAGCACAAGCGAGTGCACGCGCCCGCCCTCCGGGAGTGAGAGGACAGACACACGGTCCAGCGTCAACGTGTGCACTCGGCCGAAGAAAAGTGCATGCACGTGCGTGATGCCATCGCGCCTCTCGATCGAGACGTCGTGCACGTTGGACAACACATCGAAGTTCCGCACGCGCATGCTTCCCTCCAGCGCCACAGCGCGGACGTGGGCGAGGGCATCGAGCGACGCCAGTGTTCTGCAGTATCGAATTTCCGCACGCTGAAGAGAGCGAATGTGGGGGAGGTTGACCACGTTGCGGCAATGCGATAGCGCAAGCTTACGGAGGGACGCGAATTCCGCGAGACACGACAGGTCCGGCACCACACAGCCCACGAGCACAAGTGTGCTCACATTGCGGAGAGCGTCGAGGCTTCTCGGCGACACCCCGCCGACCACATCCACCCGATGAAAGTCGCTCGCATACGACAAATCATATGTGGACGCCGGCGGGGGAGCGAACGGCTCGCGTGCACCGCACATGCTACAAACGCAGAAGAGCGTGAACCCTTCCGCCGCCGTGCCCATCTGCGTGCGCCGGTTCGTCTTGCTGGCGCAGCAGTCTTCAATCACCAGGTGGATCGGCAGCGGAGCGAGTGGGCCCTCGAGGAGAGTGGCGCGCACGCGGGCGCAAAAGGCGTCGTCGACGGCCATCGCACGCACAACGATGCGCTTGAGAGAGACGACAAATTCGTCCGGCCACAGGGACACAGCCGCGCGGCGGAGTCCACGTGACGCACGCGCAAGGGAGCGGTGGTCGGCCGCGGAAAGGTACCGCCCGATGGCACCGAGAATGTCCACCGGCATGTCGAGCAGGGTCGCCATTTTCGCAGTATGGGCGTCCTGCTACTTTGAGAGAGCTTTGGAACAGGCTCCACGACGAGATGAGGCGTGCTTTAATTTACGGGTGAAGTGTGGAGACGTGCATGACGTCACTCGTGCCTTGATCGAGCCACAGTTTTTAGCCGTGTGTTTTTGCAGTGGTAAAAGAAAATCGAATCGGAGGACCTCTCCATTCTTCCGCAATGGCAGTGGTTGCAGTCTTTCGTGGGCACGCATGCGGCGTACGTTCCGGCGCGTTTTCCGCCGACGGAAAGACGCTTGCGACGGGAAGCGATGACGACTCTGCGCGGCTGTGGGATGTGAGGGCGGCGACATGCCTCGCGACTCTCAATTGGCACACACGCAGCGTCCTTTCGGTCGCCTTCTCGCCTGACGGAAAGACGCTTGCGACGGGAAGCAACGACGGCGTTGCGCTGCTGTGGGACGCAGAGGAGGGCGAGTGCCGACTGGCGTTCGACGGTCACTCAGTGGGTGTTCGCTCAGTCGCATTTTCGCCCGACGGGAAGACGCTCGCGACGGGGAGCTATGACAACACCGCGCGGGTGTGGGACGTAGAGGAGGGAAAGTGCCTCTTGACACTCGAAGGACACGCGAATTGGGTCCATTCGGTCGCGTTTTCGTGCGATGGAAAGACGCTTGCGACGGGAAGCAGCGACGGCACTGCGCGGCTGTGGGACGCAAGGGAGGGCAAGTGTCTCCCGCTGCAGTTCGAACACGGCAGCAATGTCTGGTCGGTGGCCATGTCACCGGACGGAAAGACGCTTGCGACGGGTGGCGGGGACAATACTGCGCGGGTGTGGGACGTGCGTACGGGGAAGTGCCTCTTGGCGCTCGCTGGGCACACAAAGTGGGTTTATTCGGTGGCATTTTCGCCCGACGGAAAGACGCTTGCGACAGGAAGCGGCGACAACACGGCGCGGGTGTGGGACGTGAGAGAGGGTCCTTGCCTCTCGACGCTCAGTGGGCACTCTGACGAAGTCAATTCGGTCGAATTTTCGCCCGACGGAAGGACGCTTGCGACGGCAAGCGAGGACAAGACCGTGCGGCTGTGGAGCGTGGAGGGCGAGTGAGAGGAAGCTCGCGCAGCATAGACGCACTCGCTCCTACCGACGGCACTGCCGCGGGCCTTCCGCGTCGAGGGCGGTCCTTGCTCGACGGGTATTAACAAGAGTGCGTGCTCTGGTTCCACGAGTGAAGCCTGGGGTCGTCGAAGTGGACGATTGGAGCTGCTGGTGCCACGTGCGGTGCTGTGCCACAGGAGCGTTCGACGGCGGAGGCAGTGCTGAAGACGGACGCTGACCGGAGCGAAGATGCCGTTCGATGGATGGGTCAATATCGTTATTGTAACCGCGCTGCAATTGCCGCCGCTGAGGGGCAGCGCGATGTGTCGTCGGTTGTCCGAGAGAGAGACGGCGGCGGAGGAAGCCGTTGGCCTTGGCGAGACGGCACGCGTCGGAGTTCGTGAGAAAGGGAGCGATGTGCTCCACGGCGACCTCCGCGGGGAGCGCGTTGAAGCTGGCAACGGCGTCCGGCATGGCTAAGTAGTGAATGGACGGTTCGCGAGAGCAAAAAGAGGGGTTTGAACCTTCGTGTCTCCGCAGACGCCACTCAACACAAAAGGTGTGCAAATTTGTTACGCTTTGTATTACAGCCAATTGGGGAAGAGGTGGGGGTTAGGGTTCTTCTTCACTGTCCGACCCGACCTGAACACTCCAAAACAAATCGGCCAACGTCTCCGACCACGTGGATGGAAGATGCCCCGCTCGAGAGCGACGCGTGTGCGCACACCGGTGCGTGCAGAGTCACGTTCTGGAGTGGAGAGTGCGTATGAATTGGAGAGAGAGAGAAACATTCGACGGAACAACGCCGTGCTCGCACAGCTGGGACTCGCCGCGTCGTCCCAGAACAGCAACAAAGACGAGAAGAGCACGAAATCGGAACGCGATTCGAAGGAAAATAAGCGGAAAAGGCGCGTGGAAGATGTCGATGTGGGTGAGAATGAGGGGATGGTGCGACGGTCAGCAAGGCTCGAGGGGCGCGACCGGCCTTCGTACAAGGTGAAGGGCGCCTGCATGCCCTCATATACACGTGCACACGCCACCTGCTTGCCCAACGCACGCACGCATGCACGCACACACACACACACACACACACACATACACACACACACACACACACACACACACACAAACACACACACACACACACACACGCACACACACACACACACACACACACACACACACACACACACACACACACACACACACACACACACAGCACAGCACAGCA
>CALSCQ010001971.1:0-42995 GCA_943704525.1 Pigoraptor vietnamica | reverse complement strand
CACCAATAAACGGTGAAAGGGAAAGAAGAAGAGAAGAGGTGACCGCACGCAAGGCCATTCGAATTCAAATAACCCCGCGGGTGCAATCACGTGACGCCCCGCCCCGTATGTGAAGGCTAAACCGGCACTTCACAACAAAATGTATACCTTATATGGCGTCATGAGGCAGTCACGTGATGGTCCACTCGCCGATTGGCTGGGACTCATGTGCGAATCGTTTGAAACAACAGAGAAGGCCGAAACGCCAAACGGCTATTTCGCTCCACGACAACCCCTGAAAACGGCTTGCACACGCACACACACACACGCGCATGCACTTGTCCTGTGTCCGCTCCATGCGCCTGTGATCGAATGACGAACCCAGTTTCGCCCCTGGCGGCGGCGCACGGGCCGACGTTGACGCCGTTTCCGCACCGCTTCTCCGTTGGCGATGGCATCGTCCTCGAGCAGAGCATGGTCGTGTTCGCAGAGCACAAGCTGGACTCCGGCATTGTACTGAAGAACGTGGAAGTGGGCTTTAAGACGTGGGGGACGCTCAACGAAACGGCGGATAACGTGATCGTGGTACGTCCATTTCGTGCCATTTTTTGCATCATGTGCTCTTGGCGTTGGCTCAACTTTAGGGTTGTGTCGCATGATTACTCATGGGTGCTCTCGCGTGTAGGTGTGTCACGCACTCACGGGGCACGCGGACGTCTCAAATTGGTGGACGGCGATTGTCGGCCCTGAAAAAACGCTCGACTCGAACAAGTGAGTCATGCGAATCGCCACGAAGCATCCCTGGCTGGCCTCAATGTCGACGACTGCACGCGCCCATGTGTGTGTGTGCCTGCGCGGTATTCCCTGACGTGCGTGCGTCTCTTGCAGGTACTTTATCTTCTGCGCAAATGTGCTTGGGTCGCCGTATGGCACGGCAAGCCCTGTCACTCTGAATCCGGAGACGGGAAAACCGTACGGCGCAGACTTTCCGCAAGTGACGGTACGTGAAGGGTCCCCACGCACACTACATGCGCGCGTACAATGCCTGATGGTCAACAGTGATTGCCTAGACGTGCTGTCGCACCGTAATTGTGGAGAGCATTGCAACTTACTGTCGCCGCGCCCACGCACCAGGTTCGCGACAGCGTCCGCCTGCACAGGCGCGTTCTGGACGACGTACTTCGCGTACGTCACGTGCACGCAGTCATAGGCGCATCCCTGGGTGGCATGCAGGTACGCGTGCCGTCGCCGCCGCTTGTGTGTCCAACGTGTGAGCTTGACGCCGCCTGTCCACGTGATCCAGGCCATCGAGTGGGGCTTCTTTGGGGCGGACTACACGCGACACATGCTCCTCATCGCTGCGTGCGCGCGCCAGTCGGCCTGGTGCCTCGGGTGGAACGAGTGCCAGCGACAGGCGATCTTTGCGGATCCGGCGTGGAAGGGCGGCCGCTACGAGCCCGACGCGCAGCCGCTCGCGGGGCTGGGGACCGCGCGCATGATTGCCATGCTCACCTACCGCTCGCAAGAGTCACTCGAGGAGAAGTTCGGCGTGCGGCCGCAAGACCTCTCGTCCGTCCCCGAGAAGTATCGCGCGGAGCGGGACGACGACCCGTACCTGTTTACGATTCAGAATTACCTGCGGTACCAAGGGCGCAAGCTGGTGCATCGCTTTGACGCCAACTGCTACGTGCGGCTCACGCAGACGATGGACGTGCATGACGCCGGCGCAGGGCGCGGAGGGATTGAGGCGGCGCTGCGGTCGCTCACGCAGCCTGCGCTGGTCGTGGGCATCGAGTCTGATCTGCTGTACCCTGTGAGCGAGCAGCGCGCCGTGTGCGCGGCCCTCGCTGCGGGAGAGTACGCGGCAATCCACGCAAGGGACGGCCACGACGGCCTGTTTGTGGAGACGACGCAACTGGACAGGCTCATATCGGAATTTTTTCAGAGGCACCCGTAGCCGAAAAAAAAAAGCAAAGAGTTTGAAAAGCTGTCGGCTTTGCACTTCAGGGATTAGTTTTAGTATTTGTTTGTGGTGTCTTTCGGGATGTGTCGCGTTGAGCACGGTGGCCGACAACGCTCTTCCAAACGAATGTCGACATGGTAGCCCTGCTCTCACCCTGTTCGCAGCATTAAGGGTCCGTCTGGACGCTCATGCCGAGCAAGTAGTTTGCGGTCGTTGACATCGCACAGTCGCAAGAGTGCGGAGGACGGGGAAGTCGAAAGGACGTTGGCCATTCGAAGTGCTAGGCAATGAAATACTCCCTCGATAGCGACAGACCGACGATGGGGCCGACAAGGTTCAGCCACGAGGCGACGTAGTTGCGCGCCGGCGCAGACGCAAGCACGTCCTTCATCAGGGCGGCTGTCTCGCACGGGTGGAGGTAGTAGAAAGGGCGACCGCGCACGGGGTGCTCCTGCACGATGCGAATAGAATACATCACTTTTATCAATTGACTGTAGCACAACCCGTACGGCGCTGGGACAAAATGAACACAAGGACTATGACGCGCCCAGAAGAGCCGCAAAGCGAATCACTCATGCCAGCCAAACTCTAGCACAAAGACTGTCAAACAGGCATCTCCCGCGCACCTGCTGCGTGATGAACGTCCACTTGCTCTGCTCGATGGTCGCCTGATACTGCGCAGGCACATCGGCCCACACGCCCTCCGCGGAGAGTCGCCGTCCGTCTGCCGCCACATGGGAAGCAACCACGGTGAGGGGCAGTAAACATGCCTTCCCAATAATGGAGTGAACGCCAATGCCTCATGTATGCCGAGCGGTGCGTGCGAGAAGCGCTCATGTGCGCAGACGGACCCACCCATCATCGCGCCGTTGAAGTAGAGCACGGGGACGCCGTACGTTGCGCTGAAGGCGATGCTGTAGTCATACCGCCGCAGGTTGTCGGTGGGTGGAACGGCCACTGCGCCACTCTGCAATTGGCAGACGGTCATGCAACCATTAGAATGCACACAGACGCACATGTACGCGCACGTACAGAGCACACAAGTACACACAACACGCGCGCGCACACACGCAGACGCGACACGGTCAAATGCATCTCATGTTCCCACTCACCACGCCAGTACCGGAGACGTCCATGTCTTCGACGTCGCTGTCTTCAAGGTCGCTCAACACTCTCTCGGCAACTTCCTTCTCCGAAGTGTGCACGCGGTCGCTCACGGGCACAGTGGCGCCACTTTCAAACGCAGCTCCGCCCGCGGGACGCACCACGCCCGACTTCTCCAGCACCCCAAAGCCCACACGTGGCTGCCAGTGTTGCGACGCAATCAATGTCACAGGACGCACACACACGCGCGTGCTCGACACGTGGGTATACGCGCACATGGCGAACAAAAGCGAATAGGTGGCGCGCCGACCTGCCTTCGTGACGACGTACGTCCACCCATCGCCAAGGGATGAGGACCTCTCTGCAATGTCGCGGCAGCAGCGCTCGAATTCTGGCCAAGCGATGCTCATTCTGCAGTTTGTCTCGCGCGCTTTCGCTGCCTTCAAGCGAGCTGAAGTTCAAATAAAAACGATTTCCAGGGACTCACACACGACAAGAGCTGACAGGTGACATCGGCAGTCTGGACAGGGTAACACGTTTGTTTCAGCTCCTTGTTCTCGACAAGTTCCACGCGCGCGCAAACGCGGCACACGCAACGCAACGCAGCAGCTCACAGCAAAGAATGCGCAACGCCAAAGCAGAAAAAAGAGAAGGTAGAAAAACAGACACACAAAAACGAAATTCCGACAATGTGCCATGGACAACACTGGCGTGTTTGTTCGCGCGCTCAGTGGGCGGCGCCCTTCACGTGGTCAAAGCACGGCTTGCACACGCGCACGGGGCGGTCCATCTTGAGCCGCGGGATGGCCACTTCGTACTTGCTGCAGCGCCCGCAGAACACGCCGCCGCAGTTGCGACAGTGGTGGCGCCGCTCGGCAAAGGTGAAGCGCGTCTTGCACTGCCCGCACATGTTGACCATGTCGTCCTTCACCCAGTAGTCCGACACGCCGCCTGTCGGACGAGGCAAAGAGGGCCGTTAGAAGGAAGCACAACAGACACAATTGTGCATAGCAGTCGCTGCGTATCAAGTCAAAGGCAGGCGTGGGCCCTTGCGTGTGCGACACGGCGAAAGAGATGCGCTGGCTCACCTGTGCCATCAGGAAGCGTCCAACTGAACACGCGGCCGCGCTCGTCGCCGACGTAGAGCTTCCGCTGGTCCTTCGCGATGGTGACGCACGTGACCGACGCGGGCAGCTTGTTCTCCTTGCGTTCGAACGCCGTGTGCGTGGCGAGCTGTGCGCGGAGGTGCATTTCGTAGCTCCACCCGCCTGCGACATTAGAGTGAAAGGAACAAAGGTTACTATGAGGTGGAGAGAAGAGTCCGTTTACAAAAGATGTCCGTTGTCGACAATGCAGCAGCGGTGCGTACAGCGTCCCAACACAAACACGCACCCGACTTCCGGTCGTCGCCATCGGCGGGCGCTGGGAAGTAGTCGCAGCTCCACATCTGCAGGGCATTTGTCAATGCGTGGAGATGCAATGGAGCAAACGAGCCATTGCGACAGTTATGCATGTCGGCAAAACCACACGCGAGAGGCAGGGTCGCACCTTCACGAGACCGTTCTGGTGGCCGGTGACAATGACGTTGTTCTCGTCCCACTCGGGGCCCTTCGCAAGCAGAGAGCAAATATGGCGTCAATAATAATATCGGAACAAGGCGCACGCCCCGTCAACACCACCCGAGAGAGCGTCGAGATATCTGCACGATCACTGCCACACAAACACACACGCAAGCCCCATCCACACTTCTAGGTTTGAGTACAACGCACCTCAGAGACCGCGCAGCAGAGAATCGGACTGGGCGAGCCCATCGCCGTGTCCTTTTGTGTGACGAGGACGCCGTTCGCCGTCCACAGCGACAGAATGTTGCCAGACACCGACAGAATGTCCCCCTGATGACCGAAGCAGGGGGCCCAAGTCAGACAGGGAAGACCCGTTCCGGCCACGCACGCGCGCATACAAGCAAGCGGGGCCCATTCCTGCAATTCGCACCCACGCACACCCCCGCACACCCACCGAGGTATTGCTGATGCAGACGGCGGACACCGTGTCCGGGTGACCCGAGAGCTGCCGCACAAAGCGCATCGTGTTGAGGTCCCACACAATGCACGTGCGGTCGGCGGAACCCGAAACGATCACGCTGAACGCGCGCGACACCGCCAGGCACGTGACCGGGGCGCAGTGGCCGTGCAGGTTCGCGAGGCGCGCAAAGCCCGCGGGCTTGGCCGACTTGCGCATCCGCCAAATGGACACGACCTAAACAAGGAGAGAAAGGACAGAAAAGGCGTTAGACTATTGCCAGAATTCGAACGCATCGGTCCGATGGTCAAGCTGCAATCCACGGCGCATTTTGGACACAAAGCGATCCCCACCGAGTCCGAGCCGCCCGTGACGAGCGTGCGCGCATCGGCAAAGGCGGCGCATGCGATTTCTCCGACGTGGAGGCCCTCGTGCACGGACGACACCTTGTCTCCGTCGATCGCGAGGATGCGCAGGCTCGCGTCGGGATGGCCCCACGACGCGCACTTCGTATTTGACGGAGGAATCGCCGTCTGCGGATTCGCAGTGGATGCGTGCGCCATAGAGAATGAGTCAGAGTCCCGCGTAAGAGATCCTACACACAGGAGAAACGGAGCTGTGATAACTTGAAAGCCCACCTTTCGCGCGGGCAGCGCAATGATCTTGTCGGTTAGCGCTTGGATCTCTCCAACAGGCCCGCGCACGTCTGCGTCGCAGCAGCAGCCATCAGCACAGAATTCCCTCGCGTGAATATGAAGAATGGACAACCAACGACACCCTTGAGACAAGTGTCCATCCCTACGACAGTGCGCGTCCAACACCCACCTCGAATGGGGTGCGGCGACGGCATCAGCATGTCCGGGTGCGAATACACTGTCCACAGCGAGGGGGCGTTCGCCGGATCCGTCGCCGCGGGGGAAGCCGGCGGCGCCTGCGAACCCCCCGCAGCAGCAGGCGTCCCAAACACCGTGCGCTTCGGGTGTGGCTTCTTGAACAGCTGCCGCGGCGTCTGCCCAAAGTTGCTGATGATTCCGATGGTGGCGTTGCGCTGCACGACGTCGGCAATTTGGTCAATGTCGACCGCCCCTTCGTACGAGAGGTGGTGAAAGACGTTGCGCGCCTCGACGGCCTGCTCGCCCTGCTGCTTGTAGCCGAAGATGAGGTCGATCCACTCGTTCAGCCGCGCAGAGACAAAGGGGGACTCGAGCGCCTGGCGAGGAGAGAGAAGGACGAGTTGGTGTGAGAGGCGCGACTCAGCAAGAGGACAACTTGCACTATGCCGACGTCAGGAACCACCACTGCCGCATAATGCGTCCAGTTGAGAATAATGATCTTGTTTCTACATTGCGCTCCCTGTTTTGCCTTACCTCGCGGTGCTTTCGGATAAACTCGCGCGCGCTACCGTGCGCCCACGCGGGAAGGACGACGTGGTTCAGCTCCTCGCCCGTCTGCTTTGTGCCTGCGATCCCAGATCGATGCGAAGGAGGGCGTTACATGCGAATCGACAAACACCGACGTCACATGACGAGCGCACACTTAAACACGCGCGACACGCACCAAAGTGGAAGTGGTTGTGGTTTTCGAGGAATTCGGGCAGGTAGAAGAATTCGGGGACGAGCTCCTTGACGTCCGCCATGTTCGTCTCCGACGCCGACTGCCACGCCTCGCGCACGCTGTGGAACATGCGGTCGGGGTGGTCAAAGTGCCCGCCCTGCGCCGCAAGTCACGTGGTCAGCAACGCACCATCCACGGTGTCAGCAACAAAGAACAAGCAAACGCGGAGCCCTTGGGACGCATAGCGACACTGTAAACCCACGCACCTGCAGCTTGAGGAAGTGCTGCGTGAACGGCTCGAGGCGAATCAGGTAGCTCGCGACAATCATGGCCGACGAGTAGTGCGTGCCGTAGTGGAAAGCGGGCGTCTGTCCCGTCGGGTCGTCCCACGAGTTGAACCGACCAAGGAACTCCTGCGCGCGCACCGGCGTCTGCATGCCCATGGGCCGAGAGAGGTCTCGGAAGGACTTCGGGTTGTCGAGGTCCAGTTCATCCGAGTCGTAGTCCGCGAGCACCCAGGGGAAGACCGGGTACTGCGTGAGGTCGTTGTACGAGCGCCCCGCGAGTGTGTTGAGGTGCATGAGGTACGCAAAGTTGCTCATCTCCCCGCGGGCCCACCGCTGCGTCGGCGTCGACCGCGTCTCTCCGCCGCCCATCCCCATCAGCGACTGGAATCCAAAGAGACCCGCCGTCGCACTCGCGCCCGCCGCGACAATGTCCAGCGTGAGCGACGCGTTCGACTTGAGGCCACCCTCTGAAGCGGGGTCGGCCACGACGTTGCTCGCGAGCGCGGCAAGCTTGCTGTACACGCCGTCCCTCTCGCCGCGCCTGAACGCAAGCAAGTGGTTGCGGCCATCGCTCGAAAACACTTCGAGCGCAAGGTCCTGCAAGAGCAGGCGGCGCTTGTGCACCTCGACAATGTCCTCGTGGGGCCACTTTGCGACCGCGCGCTCACCGGGTGCGGTGGGCGTGGTGCCGCGCGCAGTGCCGCCGCGCGACGGCTTGTTCCCCGTGATCGCTGCGGCGTCGCCGGGCGGGATGACCGGACGGAACAGGCCGCCCGCCGCATCGATGTCCAGAATTTCGCCGTCGTCGGCGACGCAAAACCCGTCAATCACGTACACGTTCTGCGAGCAGATAAGGAGCAGCGCGTCCACCACGTCCAGCCCCGCCACGCGCACGCAGTTGTGGCGAGACACAATCGTGTCGCCGGGTTCGAGCTTCCGCTGAATGCGGTGGCTGTCGCTGGCGCTGAAGTCCTCGTCCGCTTCGACAAACATTGCGCCCTCCTCGTCCGTCTCACCGCCCTCACTCAGCCCGTCGTCGCTACCTTCCTCCCCCGGCGCAACCTCGCCGTCGGGCCCAAGCACGTCGCTCTGCTGCCTCCGTATGGCCTGCGACGTGGAAGACTTCGCGGATGTGCCATCCACGACGCCCTCCCCTCCCTCGCCGCCCGCACTCGAGGACGCAGGCACCGCCAGGCCCGCATGCAGCCGCGCGTGGTAGTGCCGTTCGCTGTGTCCGCTCGTCGGCGCACGCTCGGCCCTCGACGTCCTCCGCGCCTCGTCCATGGGCTGCGAATCGTAGGGGTAGTGCATGTAAAAGCGCTCGTTCGTCTGCAGCTTGCGGCGCATGCGATCCGGCCCTTCGGTCGCATCCAGCATCCACTTGTCGAGCTCAGAGGGCGTGTCCGGCCCAAACAGGCCGCGCTCGCGCGAGAGGTCGTTCTGCATGCGATTCCATGCCTCGCGCACGAAGCGCACGGAGTCCGCCGTGTTCTGGCGGAACTTGATCGCCGCGTTCAGCTCGGCACGCTGCACGCTCCCCACGCGACGCGCAATCGCAGACTCGATGCCGCGCAGTTGCTCCGCGTCGGCGTGCTCGCGTCGGTAGTGCCGCTGCAGGCGCTGAGTGCGGCGGGCAAAGCGCGCGGACCGTGCCTCGTCGGCCGCCTTGAACTCGTTCTGCTCAAAGGTCCGCCACACGCGCGCCGCGCCCTCGTCCAATACCGCGCGAACGGATCGCTCGTTGGCCGTGTACCACGCAACAAACGCCGAGGGGTCGCGGTCGAGGCACAGCAGCTCAAATCCGCTCGTGTACAAATCGACCATCTCGCCCGAGCGCATTTTCAGTCGCAGCACCTCGTCGGCCACCTGCCGCCGCTGCCGCAGGAGGTGCTTGAGGGCGTTCACGACGATCAGGCGCACCTCGCGCTTCTGGTCGAGCACGAGGCGCTCGAGGTGCCAGAAGAGCGCGGGAACAAACTCCGGGTCCGTGTTCTTCGGGGAGAAGAGAATCTCCTGCGTCTGGACAACCGACATGACGACGGCGATGGCGTCGTCGTCGGGTCGCGCGGGCGCGTTCTTCTGCGGCATGGCCTGGCCGAACCGGTGTAGAAGGGCCCGGTTGAGCGCGCGGAAGAGCTGCTCAAACTGCGCCGCGCCAAAGCCCTTCGGAAGGGACGCCGCCGACTCGCTGCAAAGGCGCACGACCAGCGCGTGGATGTAGTCAAACACGCTCTCGGCGCTGCGTAGGTAGACGCCTGCACATAACGTCACATGTTAGCATGTGCGGGTGAGTGTGTGTTGTTGCCTCACGGCGGCCCACCTTGAATGACCTTGTCGACGAGCATCATGGCGAGCTGCGGAATGCAGAGGGAAGCGCGCGGCGCCCACTGCACGAGCGCGGTCATCGAAGCACTGTCCGCAAATTGGGACGCCACGTCCGACAGCACGTCCGTCTGATACTCCGTCAGCATGTCCGTGGTGGTGGGTGGCGCGGCCTGGAAAGACAAGGGGCCATTTGTTGAGACGACGCACACACGGAATGCCACAAGGACATTTGGATACATGCAAACGCGCACACATCGGCACGCAGGGACATGTACGACAGCAGGCACGCCGCACATTTCATCAACACAACACGCCAAACCGCTACACACACGCCCTTTCACACACACACACACTCTCTCTCTCTCTCTCTCTCTCTCTCTCACACACACACACACACACATTCACTTACACGCACACACACACGCACGCACCTCTAGGATGTAGTCGAGCACCGACAGTCCCTTCGACGAGCGCATCCCATCGACCGCGACTTGCCGCAAAAATGAAAGCGCGGCGGCCGCCGTAGGGTGCTTCGACACGTACACACGCGCCGTTCGCTTTCCGCCAAAATCCGACACCTCCGGCGCGGCCTGGGGCACGGCGGTCGAGTAGGGGCTCATGCCGTCCGCCGCCGACGCACTCGCGGGGGAGACGTACTCGGCCTCTGCGGCTTCTTCGGAAGGGCTGCACAGAGACACATGTCAAATCAGCTGGAATCGCAGTGTCCATCGACTCGAACTGGCAAAGAGGGGAGGCAAACGACAGAATAAGACAACATACGCTTGCTGTCACAGTTCAAGGTGGGAAGGTGGCAACGATAAGGTGCGCGCCGGGAGAAATACTGCAACACAAGCTGCACGGACAGGGCACGCAGCTGTGAACCCGAGTGCGCACACACTGCGCCAAGAGGCGCACGTGACTTGCCTCGGTACCGTCGGCTTCGAAGGCGACAGCATCGAATACACCGAGCTCATCGTGATCGATGACACGCGCTCGCGCATGGATTTCGCCCGCGCGCGGTTGTTCATGGCCCCCGCGGGACTCCCCAGCGATGCGCGGCCCGGCTCGGGGCTGCCTGGTGCAGACGACGAGCCCGAGGCACTCGCAAGGGCCGAAACCGCAGGCACCGGCACGGGCGCCGACGTGCCGGTGTCGACAGAGCGTGTGTGCGACCCTGTGGCGCTCGAGAGAGAAGCGGCGTCGGCCTGTGGGTGAGTGCCTTGCTGCGACGCGGCTGCGCCTGCGGCCGTGGCGGGCAGGTCGGCGGCGCGCGGGAAGAGCACACCGACGAAATCGTCGATAAACTCGGGCTTGGAGGCGTATTCGGCGAATTCGGACGACTTGCGGTGGAGGTGCTGGAGGAACCGCAGGAAGGTGGCCGGGTGCTCCTCGAGCCATCGCTCGTCCGTTTCGGCTGCCGTCGTCGCGACGTTCGAGAGGGAGGCCGTTCCGACGCTGTTGAGGCTGTCCTCGCTGCGGTATCGCACCAGGAGTCCACTCGCCGGCACTTCTTCGTCCTCGTCCTGTGCGTCAGTTGAAAATTAGCGAGAGCTCGCCGCGCAGGGCATAATAGACACGGAAGACGCATCAAGTCGGTCCGAAGACAGACCGCAATTCAAGTGAAACGCACGGCACGTGACACGCCACGCACCTTCTTGGTCATGTGCGCGACCGCCCGCTCGTGCGCACTGCGGGCCATCGCGATCATCACGGACAGCGCCTCCGGGCAGTAGAGGGGCACCTGCTCCGGGTTCGCGCGGAGAGAAAAGAACTGCTGCACAGAGCTCCACTCAAACTGCGCCCCAAACGACACCTCGCTCGCCCCGTTGCCCAGCGTCAGAGCGACGAGCAGCATGTAGAGCTGGTCGCTTGCCGCGTGCGCGGGGAGCACCTCCGACAGCACGCGGAAACCCTGCAGTGCCTTGAACTTGGACAGATGGCCCAGCCGCGCGTCCGAGAGCAGCGTCGCGAGGAGGCGGACGGCCCCGACGACCGTCGCCGTGCTGACTGTGCGCGAGACAAACGAGAGCAGGAATTTCGAGCCGAGCACTCGCCCAAACTTCTCGACGGCGCGCGCCTCCGGGCGAGACTGCACGAGGACGCCGTGCACCATGTCCAGGAGCATGTTACGCAGGAGAATCTTGCGCGCCGTCACAGTCGTCGCAAGCGTCGCGAGAGAGTCGCGTGATGCCACGGCGACCGACCCGACGGCCCGGCGCCGGCGCGAGGCACCCGTGTCGCCCATCGCCGCATCTGAAGAACAGTGTGAAATCGCCGCGGTAAGCCGCAAGATGCAACGACTCATGGCCTCTCTATCTCCCTAACCGAACCACACGAGACACTCTGCACAACGGGGTTCGCAAACAACCAGACAAGAGAGGGTGCGCGTGCAAGTTCGCCCACCGGGATTGAGCGTCGTAAGCAGGTAGTCGCCGACGTGGCGGAGGTCTTCCTCCAGCACGTCCACGTCGATGAGCTCGGAGAGCACGCTCACAATTTCGCGTACGATTTCCTCGCGGATTGTTTCGTCCCGCAAAATGTTCAGCAGCTTTTGCACCATGTCTGCGACAAAAGAGAATGGAAAAAATGTGAGAAAACACAACCCCAGGCACATCGACCGGTCACGCTACTTTGAGGGCGATAAGTAAACGGACCGCTGGACGTCGCACGCGTGCACGCAACACCCACGCATCTTCCGGAGGCGCTTCACGTTGTATGTCTTGTGCTTGCTGTGCCGGATGAGGTCGTACAGGTGCTGGAACACGGCGCGCTGCGACGCCGTCGACGACGCCCGCCACACGTCATAGTCCATGAGGAGGTGGTAGAATGCAGAAAGGTTCGAAATCACAGCCACCCTGGAAAAAGAAGGGCGCGTGGGCGTCAGAGAAGGCGGATATGGGCTAATGCACGACGATGCTGACGGGGAGGACTACGCACGCTACGCCACTGAATGCAGCGACCGCAACGCTCGCAACGATTGTCATGCAAACCCCCAGCCCTCAAATCCCAGCCATTGACACTCACGATCTATCGACGTTCGCCGGCCGCCCGACGAGCGCAAAGACGCTCTCCAACACCTCGGGACAGGAGAGGAGGTCCTCCTTCGAGCGCATGAGCTGCGCAACAACGTGGTAGCCGCTCAGCCGCTCCATCTCGGCCGCGTTGCGGCAGTCGTGTCGCACGCAGTTGGCGAGGACATTCAGCGCCGTCGAGAGCTCGCTTCCCGTCTGCGGGGACATGGGAGCAGTCGGTCACGTGAGACAGAAGGAATGGACACTTTACCAATGCGCCCGTTAAGACAAACCACAAAAGCGCAACAGGACGGAGCACGTGACAAAGCCGGCGTCCCACCTTGGCATCGGCGATCAGCTTGAATATGACCGGCATGCCGCCGACTTCGCGGATGGTCCCGCCCGCCCCAATCGGACTGTACGGACGCGCGCTGCCGTGCAGCACACCGAGAGCGGGAGGCGCAGCGCCGCCGTTGTCCACGACCACAGCAGGCGCGCGGCCGTCAATGCCGAGGTCGTTTGTGAGGAACGTGGCGGCCGAGTCTCCCGTGGTTTCCCGAATGCGGTCCAGCGTCGCCTGACGGGCTCGCAGGGGCGAGAGCCCCAACACGATGCGCTCCTCCGGCACGAGGGGCGAGGGAAGGTTCGCGAGATAGAGCTCCGAAGGGCGGAAGACGTCGAGATTCGCGCTGCGAAACAGCTCGTGCGTCTGCCGATCGCCCAGCGAGCCCTGGTAGTTTCCGCTGTACGAAGGGCCGACGTGCGCCATCCCGGCCACTTGCTGCGGCGTCAGAGTGTCGTCGTACACGTGCACCTGCCCCACCCGCCACACGAGACGCGACTGGCGCCTGTCGCGTGGGTGCGTTCCCACGACGCAAGAGACCGTGCGCGCAAAGCCACTCGCCGGCCCCGGAATGTACGCAATCTTCACAGAGTCGATGGCGCGGCCGTCCACAAACAGCGTGACCGACGTCCCCTTGAGCCTGCTGCGCGTGAAGCACACGCCCACGTGGTACCAACGGCGCTCCGCAAAGGCAAAACGGTCGAAGCGCACGGGCGGATTTCCGGGCGTTCCAGAGGCCACGATGGCGCAGTGGTCGTCGTGCGATATCGTCACGCCGCCCGCGGGGCGCCCCTCGTCATAGAACGAGACAATGCGCACGGGGTGGGCCTCCGACGCCGCCCCAAAACTGTCGACCCACACCCACGCGCACACCGACAGTCCGTTGGGCGGCGGCCACGCGCGTTGGTCCCCAAGCGATGGCACGACGCAGCACCCGTACCCAGCCCCTCGCATGTCAAACTCGACGTGGGGCGCCATAGTGCAACCCCGCGCCGACATCCGCGAGAGGGCGTCGAGAAAAGGCCGCGCCAACGGCTTGCACGTGTGGATGGTCGCAGAGGGCGCCTCCGGTATGGGAAGCGGCGTCTCTCCGTCTGCCGTGGGCCTCGGGGCCGCTCGCAGCATGGGCGGCAGTCGGAGACCGACACCGAGCTTGAAGAACGCGCGTGCCTCGCGGGGCGTCATTCCGCACGCGCCCACCGCCTCCACCACGGCGAGGATTTTGCGGAAGAGCGCGTGTGTCGGCGACGTGGCAGCATCCGCCGCTGACGCCAGGCACCCCGCGAGCACCTCGTTTTCAAAGCCGTTGAGAAGGGTGCCGACAAGGCCCTGTGCTGCCAACGCAAGCATGTTCGCGTCCGACGACACGATCGTGGCAAGGCGGTCCAACACCACGAGCTGCACCTCCAGAGGCGCGAGCGGCAGCAACCGCGCAACGACGGTAGCAGCCTCGGGATTCGCGAAGGGCGGCGGCTCTTGCACGCGCGGCGACTGCGGGGACACGGCCGGGTCCGACCCTGGCCTGTGGGACGTGACCGCGTCGAACGTGTTCCGTCGGCGTGGGAGCACTTCCAGCGCAAAGTCGAGCAGCATGTCAAACAGCTGCGCGGCCGCGGGCGTGCGCACGATGGCGAGGTTGCGCAACGAGTCGAAGAGCGAGCCGAACCCGAGGTCGTTGCGAAAGTAGTGCTTGTTTGCCGGGCAGCCCTGCAGCGCCGTGGTGAGCACGTGGAAACACGTGCGCATGAGGTCAATGTGGTCCGCGTGTGCGTCGTGCGTGCTGCTCTCCCTCTGTCCAGCAGGGGAGAGCGGCTGCGGCTGCGATGGGACCGTGTCCATCCCGGCAAACGCATGCTCGAGCGAAAGCAGCACCGACACCACGTTCACGAAACCACCGAGCTCTCGGAAGACGTGGCGCGACTCGTCGTCCGGGTGGAGGCACCGCGCGACTGCTCGCAGGACATCGGCCCTCGCCACGGCGTCCCCGGATGGCATGTGCTGCAGCGCCTCCAGCAGCGCACTAAAGTCGCCGCGCGTGCCGCCGTGCGCGCAATCGTCCCGCACGAGCCTCTGCGCGATACGGAGCGCCTCGTGGCGGT
This sequence comes from Pigoraptor vietnamica, assembly GCA_943704525.1. NCBI lineage: Eukaryota > Filasterea > Ministeriida > Capsasporidae > Pigoraptor > Pigoraptor vietnamica. The sequence goes on along the minus strand of CALSCQ010001971.1, from coordinate 28,311 downwards.
GCTGTGTTGAGTGCCGCACAAGGCTGAAGACGGCCGCGGACCCGCCCGCCTTGCGAAACACGCCGGCGTTCGCGGAATTGCTCTCCAGTGTCTGCGCCGCACACTCGAGAAGGGCCGGCTGGTTCTCGCGCGCAAGCCACGGGGAGTTGTTTGTCCCCACGTGCGGCGAGGCGGGATCCTCGGCGTCCGCGACCGCCCGCACTCCACCAACAATCACATCGAGAATTCCGACCTCCCGAAACACGTTTGCGTACTTGGGATCAAAGTTGGCCAGCTTCATAAGCGTGGCCAGCGCACACGAGACCGTCTCCACCTGTGCCGCGCGCTGGAGCTGCGTGCCGAGCGCGACGAGCTCCGGCAGCGGTACAAAGTTCAGCGAACAGACGACGTACTCGACCATCCGAAACACGCGCGACTTCAGCGGGGGCGAAAGCGTGTCCACTCGCTCCACAAACAGCGCCAGCGTGTGCTGTGGCTCCAGGATAAAGTAGTTTGCGGGCTCCGTCGAGAAGATCTGAAAGACAGCATCGAGCACTTCCGCCCACACGGCCATGTCGGCTGCGGGCGGCGCCCCAAGCGCAGCGGCATTCGCTTCGTGCGCTTCTGTCGGCGGGTGCGCCGGGCTCAGCACGAGACCCTGCAGGCACTGAAACGCGGCGACGTTGCGCACGGAGAGGGCGTCGCCCTGTGCGGGCATCGGCAACAGAAAGCGCGGGTCCTGGAACGCCATGTTGCGCGGCGGCTGTGGGCGAAGCATCGTCGGCCCGCAGAACACGAGCTGCGCGAGGCCACGCACGATCGTCTCCATGCCCTTCCGCGCTGCCTCGTTCGCGGCGAGGCCCCCGGGGACGGCGCACAACCGCGCGACCGTTTCCGCCACGACATGCCACCCCTTTGCGTCGGAGAAATCGTCGAGAAGCATGCGCGACGTGCGCGTGGACTCGCGAAGGCATGCAAACACCGTAGAGAGCATCTCCACCTGCTCGACGCCGAGACGTTAAAGGACTGCACAATGACTGCACGCAAACCACACACTCGCACGCACACGTGCACATATGCACTCGCACGCACACACAAGCACACAAGCACACACACGGTGCATGCCCTACCGTCTCGCACGGGTCCCCATGCTCCAGCTTCCCCATGCCCTTCACCGCCTGTGCCATGCACCCCTTCCTGTGGGCGTACGCCATCATCGTGCCGTGCTGCGGGCTCGTCGCCAACCGGACGATGACGTCGTGTGCGGCCGCACGCCACGGCCAGTTGTGACGCGGGCAACGAAGAGTCACCACGCGAAAGACAATGCCGAGCGAGTCTGTCTTAGCGAGCTCCTCTGCGACGGCGAGGTGCGGACACATGCCGCGGAGAAGCGACACGAACACATCCGAAAACGCCTCGTGGTGGTCCGCGGGGCCCTCTGCGCGCGTCAATGGCGCACGTCAGACCCAGCGATGCGACAGAATGGCCACTCTATTGCACGCACAGATTGCAGGTCACAGTGCCACGGCGGCGCACGCATCACATCACGCGAGGCGCACGTGCAAGTGCAGAGACGGTTCGCGACGCAGGCTCACGCACCTGCTGGCGGCGTCACGTCAACGACGGGCAAGTCGATAAACAGGTACAGTATCTTGATGAGTGTGGATGGCAGCGCGGCCTGGCACAGTGCCTCGATCACTTGGGGCTACAGAGGAATAGGATTCCATTTGTGTGTGTTAGTGATGTGAAAGTGCAACGATGTATCGCGCGGCCACAGCACGTCCAGAGGCGCCCTCGAAATCGCTTGCACCCACATCGCCCAAGAGGAGGAAGGTGCACGCCTTGAGCAGCTGGAAGCCAAGCTCTTGGTGTGCGCTGGTGAAGAAGTCGTAGATGGCTGCGGGAAGTGCAGGGTTGAGACATGACCGCGAGGGGGGAAGAGGGGGGGGACACACACACGGGCGACAGGGAACACACATGCGCGGACGTCACTACTGCGACGCTTACACCGCGACGCACCGGCATTACTCTGACTGATATCAACGCCATGACGCACAAGAACAACGCCCGGTAAGAACACTCAGAAACTATCTGAATTGTGACGAGAAAAGCGCAGAACGCGAATGATATCACCGACAGAACCTCGACAACCACACGCGAAATCCGAGCACACTTGGAGAGAACACGCACCCTTGCTGGCGTCCTGTCGCGACTGGTTCGACGCGCGCTGCTTGACCTCCTTCGCAAGACGACGGCCGACGCAAAAGGCGAACGCGCGGATCTCATGAAACCTTCGCACGCACAGCAAACGGCGCGTGAGCGCAATTATCATAAGCCTCTCTTCCTCTCCCATTTGTCTCAAACGCGCAAAAGGAACAGAGTCTCCGTATGCGTCGCCGTGAACGTGGCAGTCCACAACCAATACACGCATCCACACTTGTTTGCGTGAACGGCAGCGACACGAACTACGCGCGCACATCGAAACAAGCACTCACTTTTGCACATACTCCTTCGGGTCAACCCCGTCAAAGGCCTTGCAGAAGAGAGGCACAATCACGTCGAGCTTGGCGTCCTTCTCCTGAAGTGGCAAGGAAACGTGCATCAACAAGGTGCGACACACACGCCTGCGCTCACAGCGCCAAGAGCGCCATCGTACCTCGTCCGTTTTGCCCTGTCCGTGTTCCGCAAACAGCTTTCGAACTTGCAGCAACGTCTCCCTGCATGCGCGCGCGTGTGTGTGCGTGTGTGCGAGTATGCATGTGCGTGAGCTGGGTTGGCACTCATGTAAATGACCTCCACATCAAGTCACAAATTGCATACGCACATCCGCTGGTCGTTGCGCTCCGCCGTCGCCTGCGGAATGCCGCCCGAAGGCGGCCTATTGAGTATGTTCTTCACTATGTTCATCGTCGCGGTCGCTCGTCAACGCGCGAAGAGAGCAGCACGGGCGACGATGCACCCGGCGTGGCGGGCCGAAGCAATGGGCCGCTCACGCACAAATGAGAGTCGCGCGCATGCAGGTGTGCGTGTGTGGTCTCTCTCTTTCGACCCGCGGAGGATTAGCACTTGGTGGAGAAGGGAGCAAACTGCATACACACAACAACCAGGAGGCCCTTCGCACACACGGCGTGCGGGTATGCCGTTGTGTCTCGGCCGAGACGCTTTGACAGTTCTTGCACTCTGCAAGGCGTATGTGTGCGCGTGTCTGTGTGGCTGTGGACTGTGTCTGCGTGCACATGTGTGTGTGTGTGTGTGTGTGTGGTGTGCGTGGCACATACAGTGCCATGCACTCCACTCGGCTTGTTCCAGACGGCAACTTACCGAGACTGACCGGCGCATTTAATTTGAACAATGCCCCATTTATTGCACATAATTAAGGAAATCTCAAATTCTACACACGGCATCGGATCCGACACGTCTCAGGGGCTAACCCTAACCCTATATAGAAGAGTCACCTCTAACGTGTTCGCCAGCATCTCTCACTGGCGACGTACGCACACGCACAAGACAGCACCACCGGCTATTCACAGCACGCACCCGAGAGGACGGACGTCAAGGTGGTTGTGTCCAGCCGAAAGGTAGCCGCATTCGCCAGTTTAATACACAGCCGCATACATACAATCACGACAGTCGCGCCGGGAGCCCGATCTTTCGGTGGTACATGTTACGAAACTCGGCAAAGCGCAGTGACTGGACGGGGAAGCAGAGGCCTGCGAAGCTTGCGATGGCCCACACGACACCGCCACAGGCGGCTGCGACAACGACATCGAACAAACGACCTCGCTTCCTGCGAGATGTCCGTGTTGGATCGCGACTCAGAATAGGGGGAGGAGGTGGAGTTGTTGTACAAATCGCTTGACATCCGGCCGCACACTCACCCGGGTCCGCTGTTGGTAAAAAGGCGGCGAGATGCCACAATGGAGCCGTACGTTAAGTGGTAGGCGCCGCTCATTGCGAGCAGCGCGTAGAAGGGATAGTACACGGCAGGCCACCGGTGCTGCGACAGTCAGCGCGAGATGCACATGCACAGTAAGAACAAAATACCAGCCATGGAGGCCATCAATGTCGGATCAGCTTAAGTCATGGACGTGTGTCCATCGAATTCCACAGGGAGGCCATAGAGAAGATGCAGTCACAAGTGAGGACCAACGTCGCCCCAATGGCACAGCCGCCCACCAGCGTGTACGTCACGTAGGAAAAGTCGGCCTTGATGTCCCACTGAACTGCGGGCAGACGCATCTGCAGCGCATGGACGCCGCTGGTCACTACGAGCACATACCTGCGACGCGATCATGTAATGGGAGAGATGAACTCACTTCTCAGTAAACGAATGGGTAATTGACAAGGGAAAAGGATGCAGACAGGACACGCGTCAATCGGCCACCAATCGCAACAGCGGGACGGTGTTTCCAGTCGTCCCGTGTCTGCCTGCGAGCAACACGCGCACACACGCACCCTGTTATTCGGTGCAGTAGTGCGCGCCAGTTTTCGCCCTGCAATTGCCTTCCGCCCTTCGCCACAAGCGCATCTCTCCGGCGACCAATCGCAATACTCGAGGCAACATGAACGAGGGCAGCGCCACCCACGACCAAAGCCTCTGCACGTTAACGAAACAAGCAAAGCGTCAGGAGCCCCAGAGGACTGATGGCTTCACGGCATCTGAGGCACTGTCGCCGTCACACGATTCAAACTTCCGAACACCGATTTGAGGGGATGCCGACCCTTCCATGCAGCTGCCTAGCCTCCACTAGCAGGCAACCGCAATGCGCACGCAGGGCACGGCGCGCACCGACGGCGGGCGTTTGGTAGTACTCGCGCATCATGAGGAGGACGTTGTCGTACGCCTCCTGCGAAGCATTCGCCGCCAGTGTGTTGGCCAAGTGCAGCGACAGAAAGCTCCCAAAAGCAAGGCCCGAGATGGCCTGGATTTGCCCCAAGCGCTGCGTGGAGAGCAGTGCCATGTTTGCCAGTGCACGCGTGCGTTCGGTTTTTTGGACGCTTAATGGCATGAAGAGATTTCAAGAACGGTAACAGGCGCTAGAGTCATAGGTCTACGGTGGGGGTTTCCGGGAAATGACTAAATGGCGCGACAGTTTGAAAACGGGGGTGAACTTTATACAGACGAGGAGACCGGGTCACGCGCGAGTCATACGCGCGTCCTTCCCGTCTTCCCACCAAGAGACTTCGATGGCACGGCTGTGTATGCGATTTGTGGGACGTCTCCGAAGTCATCCTCAAACATCGCTTGCGGCGAACTGCGTGGACGAGAGAAGCGCTCAATGATAGTTCCACACTTTAACACTCACTCACTCACACACAGATGCCAAACACAATGCACACATTCGCGCACACACGCACAATAAACACACACCACAACCGCACGCCACGCAACTGGAAAATCGTGAGCGAACGCCCACCTCAACACAACACGCTCGGGCTGTTCCATCGAAGCCTTCCGTTGCCTCGCGACGTGAACGGCCTTGAGGTTAACGAGAAAGCGCCGCTCGTTGTCCGCGACCTTTTTGTCGTCCAACACAGCTGCAGAAAGGACTCGGGCGATTAGCAGCCACACACACACACACATATGAGATATACCAAATTCCCATTCCACGTGCGTGTGTGTGTGCCTGAGTTGGAAGTGCGTGCGACATAGGGAGGCGAACACCCACCGAGTGACTCGGAGGCGAGGATAATGCGCTCCCGGTACTTTGTGAGTTCGCAGACAGGGTTCACGCGGAGGTCGAGGGTCGATAGCCGCTTCATCTGGGATACGTGCAGGCACACCTCCTGCATGGCGATCGGCCATGGAGGGCTCCAATACAATTACACACAAGCACGACTGCAAGGGCAAAATATCCAACCGGTACACAGCGGCGACTAGCGATTACATCGACGCCTCTGCACCACTTTACATGGCGAGATCGCAAGCGCATCGCTAAGGCGCGTACCTCGATGACGGCGAGTTTGTTGTTGGCGACGACGAGCGTCTGGAGGGAAGCGAGGCCCACAAGCGGCTCCAGCGATTCCAGGTTCGTCCCGGACACATTCAGAATGCGCAGGTTGCCCTGCGGTGCACGTGACCGGTGGGCTTCCGATCAGTAGGTGCCGGACAACTCTCGTTTCACGGAGCAGTTAGGACACAGCGCAGCACGCGACGTTCGACATGCAGTGTACAAGCCCCCTCACCGCGAGCGCGCGCACAACGGAAGGCGCAAAAGTGAGCTGCGCCGGAATGCGCTGGTTTTGGAGGTGAAGCTCCTTCAACTGCATCAACGTCTCCAGTCCCTCAACGTGCGCGATCGCATTGTTGTTGAGGTAACTGTGGAGGAATAGCATGCGCACAGATGCGTAGTATGAGTATCGCGAAAATGCGGCGACTACTACCGCAACAACAGCATGTCATACAAGTCCATTGAGGCCATTCTCACACACTGTCGTCTGGAGAACCACCCACAGCTTTGTCAGTTTTGTGAGGGGGGCGAGGCCTTCGATCTTGGCGATCCGGTTGTCGTGGAGGTACAAGTGGGTCAGCTGCGTCAGGCACGCAATATTCTGCATCGACTCGATCGCATTCTCGTACAAATAGAGCACAGAGAGGCTCTTGCACGGCCGGAAATTCTCCTGCGATGGAGAAAAAGTTAATCTCCTGCGATCCATAAGCGATACTAGCGTGAACACCCGCACCCACAATTTGCTCGACGCCCTTCGCGGACAAGTTCGCGTGCGTGATGCGCGCAAGGAACTGTTCGAGCGACTCCGTCTTGAGTCTCTTTGTGGTCGAAGACGCCGCGATGAGCTCTCCCGTCACGCGTGTCATTCTCACAGCCCCCAGGCAACCGGCGCCCGGCAACGCGCGATTGCAGTCCAATTTCAGTATAAACGAAACCAGACTTACATCACGCGCACTGCGCTGACATTACGCGCACTAGCACACACAAGTTCCGAGCACACGCGTTTGCTTCGTAGTTGCTTTGGACTCGAAACGGCGCAAGACGCGCAGATCTGCAGCAGGAAGAGTACAGTGCGGACATTCCAGTCGGCGATCGGCACGTGATCTGCCACTTGTTTCAAATCGTAGCGAGATCTCGGTTAGCAATGTTTCGGACTTCTGGCTGGAACTGACCCTCCTTCATCCCGTCTCTGGCGTCAGCAGAGCACTGACTGTCACACACGTACCTGTCACCTGTCTAGCTGGGGTACTCCAAACAATGGCGCAATTAAAGCCAACGCCAGAATAGCATAGACTGAATTCACAGCAAACGAATTGTATTTTCACGAGCATCAGACCAGTCTTACTTCCGCGCGCCTTTCTTCTCCTCCTGCGGCTTCTCGCCCTCAGCGCGCTCCACGACCTTGCACGCTTCCTTCAGCCTGTTCACAATGTCCTGCAATTGGTCCACGGAGCAAGAAAACTCCACGGGCTTGCCCGCGGCGCCGTTGTTGCCCTCCGTCTTGAGCGACACGAGAAAGATGGGCTGGTCCACCTTCTCCACTTGGTTGTTCTGCCAGTGCGAGAGTGACACGTTGGGTGAGGGCCGGTGTGTGACGACCATATGCATACAATGCATGTGTGTGCGCGGAAAGGGCCGTTGTTGATGTTGCGTGTCCAACCCCCAGCATGCATGAATCCGCTGCGGCGCTGTTACGCAATGTAAGGTTCTATCATTCTATCAGACGCCCCCCGGCATGCACGAACTGGGAGTGGTGCGCACCTTCACATAATAGTCGAGACGCCAGTCGACATCGACCACGTGCGGGAACGTAAACGACGACGTCGCCAGCAGCGCGCGCAGATCGGACCGCGCGGACGTGTACCGCCCCACAAAATGTTGCTGCCGCGCCCCGACAATCTTGGCGTCGTCAAGAAATGATCTGTGTCCATGCAAATCAGTCCAACGCTGCATAGATGCATACTGTCCCAACGCAAGTGCACGGCATGGCGGACGAATTGCGCACACGGAAACTCACGCAAACTCGGCATCGCCGGCGTTTTTCCTTGCCGCCTCGAGAATGGCGCCCACAAGCGACGAATAGGCCTTCTTGAGGATGCTTTTGTCGGTGTTGGCAAAGTGCTTCGACTCTGGTGGGCCGATGACCAAGTATTAGTAAAACGCTTGCAGTGCGGTGTGAGCATTAAGCCCCTTGTCGTCGTGAGGTCGTTCTCACACACAGCACACCGACAACAGTCGGCTGTACAACAGCTGAATCTTCAACCCATTCGTACTCTCCCTCTCGCGCCTCCAAGCCGGCCCATGTCAGTCGCACTCACCGTCAATGGCGCTCTCTTGTGCCCGTCGCAACACAATCCCGAACGCGAGATCGACCAGCGCTCCAAACGCAGCGTCGTTAAAGTGCTTCGCCTCGGCACACAAACCGAGGCCTTGCAATACATCAGCCGGAACCTCCATTTCACAACGCGACCGATCACGAGGACGACGTCGCCCACAAGCCAACAGCTCAGCGTATGTGTGGGCGTGCCGGTGTGTCGCTACGACGTATTTCCGGGCCAGACAACCCTTCAAGCTCCCACACGAATACAGTCCCTGCTGCTCTTTGCCGTCACACACGCAGAGAAACTTGACTAGCGGCCTCTGTGCGGGGAGAACTGCGCGTGTGTTGCAAAAAACTGTGCGGCGATTGTGTTGTGTGTAAAGGGGACTAACGTCCGAGTGACCCAAATTTGCCGAGATCTCGCTCACTTAAATTCGAACTTTCCACCAATCAGAAACCATCTTCGTGTGTCACGCGCCCATTCTACGGCACGACACTCGAACAGCCACACACGCACACACACGCGCACGCACACACGCACGCACACACCTGCACGCCACTGCACGCACACGCGCTGAAACTGCGAGGCGCACCCAAGCGCACTCAAAGCACAACGTCAGCACTTTATGCGAATTTCACAATAGCGCAGACTGTGGCGAACGACTTGCGCTGTAGTTATCGGAGTCCACTTGCCCTGCTTTTTCATCCTCACAACACCTTCCATTTCCCTGTCGCACTCTCTTATAGTGCTCCTTCATTCCCCAAACATCTTTCTTTCCTCCCTCGCTGCGCTGCTTCGGCAGTCGCCCACACAAAGAGAATGTCGCCCAGCCCGGCGGATATTCTGTCGGCGGCAGTGCTCGACGGTGTGCAGGTGCGCTTGTCTCATCCCTTTGCTGTAGCAAAAGTGAAGGCATAAGAGCGCATGTATTTGTGCGCCACCACTCTATGCTCCTATAAGGCACATTGCCCAGTGTGTAATTGTGGTGCTCTGTTTGTTCCATACTCCTAAAGCATTGATTGGCCGCTGGTTTTATCGCGTCGCTGAAGAGGGTTCGTCCATTATTGAATTGCCGTGCGTGGGCTGCCTGCCTAACCCCTTCAGCCCCTCTCAGCTGTCGTGCGCGGGGCAAGATCTCGAAGAAATTCCCGAGGTGCTCGGCACGCGTTACGGGAAGACGATTGAGCGGCTCGACCTCAGCTACAATTCGATAAGGTGCGACTGCTCTTGCTGCTGCAGTATCCCTCACATTCAACCAATGTAGCCGGTCATTGCCGGATATATTGTAGACTTTGTATGCTTCGAAAAAATTTTAATAATAGAACTTGACGGTTAAAAGTCGGCTCTCGCTCTTTGTCTCACACTCCTTTTCTATGGCGTTGCAGGGACGTGCGCAACCTCGTCAAATTTCCCATGCTGAAGGAGCTCATTCTCGATAACAACTGCATCGGGGACAAGGTCGACTTCCCGGGACTCCCCGCGCTGCAGACGCTCTCGCTCAACAAGAATGAGGTGCGCCGTCCATTGTGTGCGTTGCGGCGCGTCTTCATATCGCTCGTGTGCTACTGCATGCTTGCGTGTAGCTATATTTGCCTCGCCGTCTTTTGTACCTTGTGCGTGAGACTGGATGTCGCTTTCTGGTGGGGATGCGCGCACGTTATGGTGTCGCTGAATGGTGTTGTCGGCCGTTGCTTTGGCGCAGCTGCGAGACCTTGAGTTCGTGCTTGACTCCGTATCGAAGAAGTTCCCGCGCCTCACATACTTGAGCCTTCACGGCAACGCCGCTTGTCCCAACGAGCTCGTCGAGAAGGACGAGGACGACTACAAGCGCTACAGGTGGGTATCAGCTTGCTGCAACGCGCACATACACACACACTCACATACACCCACCGCACCTTGTCTGAACCCTCTCCGAAGCTATGATGTCCCACATGATGTAGGACGTGGATTTATTCACTCTCTCCATCCATTTCGGCCTGTGTCGCGCTATTGCAGATATTACGTGCTCTATCGCCTACCCGCGCTCAAGTTTCTCGACTCACGCGCGGTGTCGGCCGAGGAGCGCAAGGAGGCGGCGAGGGTTGGCCAGTTTATGCGCGTCGTAAGGCCCAAGGAAGTGGACCAGGTGGGGCTCGCTTCATTCTTTGTATGGCATGGCGCACGCAAAGTAACGCCCCACTCTCCCCACCCCTCTTGAACTCCGATTGCCTGCGTGCGCTCATCGAGATGGCTGTTGTATCGTGTCGCTGTCGTCTGGACTGCTCCCTTTGGCGAAAACTTATCTGTTTTTTGTCATGCAATTTCACGCTGCAGTTGTCGATTGCATCGTTTGGTGAGGAGCCTGTTTCGTACACGCCGTTGCCGGAGACGGACGAGTCGTTTGGGACGCACTCGACGTCGTTTGGCGTGTCGAAGTACATTTACTACGGGAAGAATTCGGAGGGCAACCGGTTTATCCGAAACCACGACTTGTAGCGATGCATTGAAATAAATTTAGTGCAAAGCGCAAAGCGACCAAAGAGAAGACAGGAACGTCGTGTGCCTCAGTGAGTCGCCCCGCAACGTGCGTGATAGAACGAAATGGTACAGTAGGGGGGTGCCCCGACACTTGCAGCTCGCATGAATGACGAGTGTGTGCGCGCGTGTGTGTGTGTGTGCCGTTTCCACGAACGGACCGACAGCGCGTCAGCTTACGCGTCATGAGTCGGGTGCGTCGAGCAGCAACGTGCCCTCTTCGGCCCTCTTGTAGTGTTCCTCAAGCCGCCGTCCCTCGGCCCCAATTGCCGCACACCACTGCGCAAGGACATCGAGTTCCGACGTCCTCCAACCGGAATGGTCATGCAGCTCAATCCGGCCCACGTTCTCGTAAAAGAGGGTCGTCAGCCGCGCAATCGTCCCGTTCGCCCGGTCGTGGCCCGCAATGTGCGGCAGAAGCACAACCAACTCCGTGCTGAGGCCCGCAACGAGAACGCCGAACAGGCGAATGGACGAAAGCTCCTCTGTCGACAGCGCCTTTGCGAGGCGGCAGACAAGGCACAGACGTCCCAAGCACGCCAGCTTCTCGCCGTCCTTATGATCCTCTCCCACTCCACGAGCGTTCGGGGTGACCTCGCAGGGGGCGAAGCGCCCACCGTAGTCCATCGCTGCGAAGTCCGTGTAATGCTCCTCCAGCGAATCGAGGAAGGACAATTTCAGGTTCCACTGCGGCTCCACAGCGCAGTCGACGCCTGTGGCGATGAGGAAGGACCGGATTGCTGCCATCCAGAACACGTGGAGGCGAAATTCCTCAGCGGCCACTTCGCACCATGGCGCAAAGTCCGCAAGCGCACCGACCACCTGCTCGGTCGCACGCAGCCACTTCTCGTCGAGTGTCGGGACATCCGATTGCGATGCACGGCGTAGGAGGAGGCGATCGAGACGGGCGCGCCGCTTTTCGCCGCTCGCACTCTTGACCCTTGCGACTGCTTCGCGCAGGCAGAGTCGCTGCTCTGGCGGGAGAGCGCACGACGCGCGACCCTTGTCCACGACGTCCTTGAAAGACTTGTTGGAATGGGCGCTCTTGAAGGCGGATGCCCTCACAATGCAGTGGTCCGCCAGAAACTCTGTGCATCGCTCGTACCTGGGGAAAGGGGAGAGATATGTCGGATCAATTGGAATATAGACCCCCCCCCCCCCCCCCCCCCCCCCCCCCCCACACACACACACTCTCTCTCTCTCTCTCTGTAGAATCGATGGCGGTTTAACCTCTATGACTGCCACGAACTGGGTGTGTGCGTGTGTGTGTGTGTGTGTGTGTGTCGCTGGCATCAGACACCGGCTGTGTCGCTGTCTGGCCATGTAACACTCACAGGCCTCCATCTTCCCTCGCCTCGCTCACGGCCTTGCCAAGGCGCTTGCTCTCTGCAAGTATGCCGTCGGCGTCGTTCGCGTTCGAATTCGGGGGGACGTTCTCGTCTGCGATGGCATCAATAAAGTCAGCAAAGGGACTGTCCGTGTCGTGTGCGTCGCATCCACCTTGCTCCACGGTCGTGCTCAGGTGATATATGAGCGAAACATCAAGCGCGCCCCCGGGGTTGGCGGGCGACAAACTGCCGTCTTTCGTCTCCGCCTTCACGTCGCGTAACGTGGCAATCTTCTCACTGAGAGAGAACACACGGCGCAAGTTGTGGACTGTGCGCTTAAACTCGTAACGGTCAAACACGTCGTCGCTCAGGGAGCGCACATCCCCATCCACGCGGATGCAATACGACCCCCCTTGAGAGCCATTGTTTCGGCGCTCGCCTGCGAGAGAGAACGAGGGAGGGGGGATTTTGCCCTTTTCAGCTGCTGTTCAATGTTACTTTTTTTTTTTTTTTTTTTTTTTTTTTTTTGAAATCTGTAACAGGACAAAGACCACTCTCCAACGCGTCGTTGTCGGCTCTCGCGTTGTTGGCCGCTTCAGCCAGTGCAACCGACTGTGCAAGATCTCCGCGCGGCACGCACACTGGCGCCAAAATTTGCAGCACATCGCACACGCACACACATTCGCACTAGCCATTCCTAGCAAGGGTCGCGCGTGGAGATAATAACACACGCACAACTGGAGGAAGCCAGGCCCGTTGGTCACCACGGGGCACTCATGATCAGCGCCGAGCGTGGCCGCCGGCGATTGCCGTCTCGCTCACACACACACACACACACACACACACACACACACACACACATACACACACACACACACCACACACACACACACACACACACACACACACACACACACACACACACACACACACACACACACACACACACACACACACACACACACACCGCACATGATGTGTCACAGGCTCTGACCGGCGAATGCGACGTTACGGGGCAGTGTGCGCATGACTCTGTGTGTGTGCGCGTGTGTGCCGTTTCCACGAACGGCCAAAGCGCGTCAGCAAGATTGCCAGGGGCAACCCTCACCTCACAGTCCACCTGTGCTGCCCCAAAATGCGATTGATGACGCAAACGGTCCCAGTCACACACACACAACACTCTAGACACACACACGGGCCCTCTAAGAGACACACACACACACGCACACACACAACACTCTAAGACACACACACACGGGCACACACACAACACTCAAGACACACACACACACACACACGCACACACACAACACTCTAAGAGATACACGGGCACACACACAACAGTCAAGACACACACACACACACACACACACACAACACTCTAAGAGATACACACACACAACAGTCAAGACACACACACACACACACGCACACACACAACACCCTAAGAGACACATACACGGGCCCACACACACGCACGCACAAAGACAACATTGCAAGCCCACATAGATCTTTATGACTATTTACTAGTCCGACCATTCGCTTAAATGGCTTACGAAGACGACGAAGTGGCTCTGCAAGCGCGGTGGGACGCGCTTCCGGACGAACTGACGATTCGTATCTTCTCGTCGCTGGAGCCGATCGACCTCGCTGTTGCGCGGCACGTGTGCACGAGGTGGGAACGGTGCGCACTCGACATATTGGGTCGACGCAAGCAGCTCGAGCTCGCGGGCGAATCGGCCACCGATGACTTTCTCTTTTTCATTGCGCGCAATCTCAATCCCAAGGCGATTTCGATTCAGGGTGCGTGGCAACTTTCGTTGGCATTCTATCGGCCTGTTCGCACGCATGCACGCACGCACACGTTAGACACAGGACGCGTACGCCCACAACCACGCCCACCCACCACACATGCGCGCACACACACACCATGCATTGCACGCATGCCTCCACACTCACACACCCCCGCGTGCCCACACAGACTGCCGCAATGTGACCGAGGCTGGCATTGGCGCCGTAATGCGGGAATGCGAGCGCCTCTCGAGCCTGTCCGTCGCCGAGCCCGGCCTCAGCCCGCTTGCCTACGACCACGTCGCCGCCAACCCGCGCATCGAGCATCTCGAGATTGGCGGAGGCACTTTCGGCGGGCACACGACGGCGTTTGCTCCGACGCTCAAGACGCTCGTTATTGGCAAGGGGCGGTACGACCACAGCGCCGTCGTCGAGTGGGACTTTGCGAACTTTCACTCGCTCGAGTCGGTCGATGTGACGGGAAGCGTCGCCACGCAAGTGCTTCGGTCCGCGCCGATCTCGCGCACCATGAAGCGCCTTGTTCTGCGTCACGTGTCCCTCTACTCGCCGCTCGACATGGCCGACACCTTTCCCGCGCTGCACACGATTGAGATGCACCGCGCCTACGTGTGGGGCACGGACGCGTTCAGCCGCAACGCCGTCGGCGCGCCCACGTTCATGGCGTGCGTGTTTTCGCGGTCGCCCCATGCGAGGCACATCGTGCTCGACTACGTGTTGCCGGACCCCTTTGGCGAGAGGGAGATGCTCACGTGGCTGCCGTACGTTGGCGAGATAGAATCGCTCAAGGTGTTCTTCTCGGGACGCGTCAACGCACTCGCGCTCGAAAACTTGCTTGCGCGCAGCAGGACGTCGCTGAGGGCACTCAAGCTCTACCATTGCCCGAAGGTCAAGGGTGGGTATGCGGACGTATTCGCATGTTTTCAGAGAGGGGGGGAGGGGTTGCGTGTCTGTGATGTTCCGCCCGTCGATGCCGTGTGTGTGCGTCTTCCTGTGTGCTCGTCTTCGTGTGGGCTTCCCTATGTTCCCTTATCGATCGTCCCCTCGTGGCCTGCGCAGGACGCGACCTCGTTCATCTTCTCGCACTGTGAGTGACACTGCACGAGTCACCCCAATCTCAACTGCTGTTCTGCATCTCTGGCACCGCTTTGCGTGCGACTGTCCCTCTCTCTCCCTTCGAACGTCGATGGACACACGTCTACGATATGACTTTCCCTTTAATCGCATCTCCCTCCGTATCGTCTACACAGTGACTCAATTATCGCCTCGTTGCATTGCCGCCAGGTGCCCTCGCCTCGAGAGCCTTGAGGTGCCCCACATGGCCGGCGTCACCAACGACGTCGTCCGCGCCATTGCGTCTGCGTCAGACATTAAGCACTTGGACGTGTCCGGTTGTTCGGACATTACGGCGCCCGCGCTCGACTCTCTCCTCGGGATGAAGAAGCTCAAGGTGGGCGAACGGGGGCGCACTGCTGTCGTCATCACTTTGGACGTAGAACGTGTTGGCGTGTATGTGTGCTCGTTTGCAGTCGTCGCGTGTATGTAGAGCCGGGAGTTGGTAGTGTCCCCGTGACACTTTCTTCTATCTCTCTTCAGCTATGATTAAGCTGAACCGACGTTTTTTTTTTTCAGGAATTTGTGTGTGGTGGAGATCAAGTGAAACTCGTGATCCCTCGTGCTCATAACTACTCCATTGTGCCTCTCTCCCGCAGACGCTCCGCATCATGGGCCTGCACCAGCTCGCGCAGCACTCGCAGGCCATGCTGCGAATCGTGAAGCGCGGCGTCTCCGTTACGTACTTTCCCTCGCCGTCCCACGGCATGCCAGCGTGGATGCTCGGCCTCGAAGGGGAAGTGTCCCGTAATGTGTCGACTTTAGCACAGGGCCCGACTTCGCAGCGCACTGTCTCGCACAGGCTGGACGAGCCGTGCAACTGCAATCGCAGCGAGTGCGAGGACGGGTGCGGCGCGGCCGTCACGTGGTGCCTTGTCGATGTAAGTAAGCGCCGTTCATTTGTGAACATCTTTATGTCGTGAAGAAGCCCTTGCACATACTTTGAGCACGCGATTCCACATGCCGGCCAATGCATATCAATATCAAGCTACCTCTCTCTTCATAGGACCACTCGGAAGTTTGCCGAAGCCGCGTCGTACTCTGCCCCAACGCGCAGTACGGCTGCACGCACAAGGGCCCCCGGGAGCGCCTGGGAACGCACTTGCAGGACTGCGGCGCGCGCGCCAAGGTCGTTTCGCAGCGACTTGAGGAAGGCGCTTCTGCGATTGTCGACGTCGACTTCGCCGAGGCAGACGCTGTGTGCGTGCGCCAGGCGCTTTTGTGCGATGACTCACGCAGTGGCGGCGACGCGGCGGTGGCGACGGTCGAGGACGCTTCCACCAGCGGTGTTCGCCGGAGTTCGCGCTGCCCTCTTCGCAACAGGGGTTGTGCGTTCGTGGGTGACGTCGCCGCGCACCTGGCCGTGTGCCCGCACTACAGCGTCGTGTGTCCTGCGTGCGGCGGCGTGTTCGACATGCAGTCCGTGCGAACGCACCTGTGCGATGGGAGCCTCCGAGCGCGACGCCCTTCGATCGATGCCGAGACCATTGCGTTTGCGCGGAACGGGGCTTCATAAGCCCGTCCCTCGGCCTTCTTTTTTTCTGTCTGATTGCTTGAATGTTCCGTGCGACGCGGCGAATACACTCGTTTGGCACTCACTACTCAATTGTGCCCTTTTGCGCGTGAAGACAATGTCATGGATTCCTAAACCCCAACCCAGCCTTACCCCCTAACCCTAACCTACTTCCACTTGGACAATCTCTACATGACCAATCTCTTGAGAATCTCCTCTACATACGCGCGAATTATGGAAATATCCACGGGGGCTAACGTGGAAATATCCCCCCCTTCGCGACTCTTTATAAGTTATTCCATACGTAAATCAAACACATACATACTGTCAACCCCGATACATACTGTCAAACATTTCACCCCCCACACCCAATCTGTTAGTACAAGTTAGAATCGAAGAGCGCTTCCGTGTCACTAAATTAGAAGCCCGCCCCGGCGAGCAATCGCCGCGCAAACAGTTCAACATCACTTTACTGCCGCTAGAAACTGGCACCCGCGCCCGCAATCGCCGCAAGGAGCGTGCCACCGATGCTCGTCGCGAGCTCAATGTTGATTGGAATCCCCAAAATGCGCGTGGCCGGCGCTTCGTTCGACACAAACTCGGCGAGCTCCCCGAGCAGCGTCTCTATTTCCTCGTCTTCATCGCCGTCGTGCTCGTTCGCATTCCCGCCGCCGCCCTCCCCTCCGCCCTCGCCGCCGCCGCCGAGCGGGGCCATCGACGTCTCGTCCTCGTCGTCGTCCATCGTCATTGCGTTGCGCTGCTTTCGCAACTGCCGCCGCCACAGGAGGTGCAGGCGCACTTCTCTCAGGAGCTCCGAGTGCATGAGCTGGTTCCGGTTCGTCTGCGCCCCCAGCAGCGCAATCGGCGCCATGCCGATAGTACCGATGCAGAAGGACACGAAGAGAAAGGGAACGTTGGGCCCCGGCGAGATCGTGCGGATGCCAAACAGGAGCGTCGTGATGACGTACACGCCGACGGCCGTGAGCATCGTCCCCGCCACCACGGCGAGCACGAAGCTCGAGTCGGTCACGCGGCCGTTCTCGACCATGTCCCACGCGAGGAGCACGCGGCGAATGCGGAACCATGCGAAGAGGTCGTTGGCGTCTGTCATGCGGAACATCATAACGGGCGCCATGTCGCCGGCGTCCATCGAGTGCGGCGCCGGGTGCCTGTTCTCAAGGGTCGGCGTCGATAGCAGCGAGATGCCGCCGCGCCGCACGGCAAGCGACGTGAGGAGGTGGTGCTGCAGGTTCCGCTGGTAGTAGTAGCGGATCGCAGAGTCCATCGACCATCCAACCTCGCACACGAGATAGAACGCGAGCACGACGAATGTTGTCATTATGAACGTCGACGCGTAGCTGTCCCGGTTCACCACGCTATGTCCCGTGCCGGTGCCGACCGAGTACTCGTACAGCAGGGGCGCAAGCGCAAACAGTACGCCGCACAAAACGGTCACCGCGCGCGATACGAAGCGAAAATCGGGGTGCCCTCGCTCCGGCGGATCGATGCGGCAGTGCCACACAATGCCCAGCGCAATGGACGCCATATCCCAACCGACGATAACGGGCTCGTCCAGCGCGTCCTCCGAGCCCGCGCGCGACGGACGCTCGCCCTCCCCCGACGCACCAGCGCCGCCCACGATGGCGTCGATGGACAGCCGCGACCGGCTCTGCCGCTTCTCGAACAGCGCCTTCTCCGCGGGGGTGCGCTGGGCGTTTCGAATCCAATACTCGGTCGTGCGGAAGCCGGGCAGTACGTTGTTCTCCAGGTCAAGCTGCTCGATCGTCAAGACATAATCGCTGTCGTCCGTGCTCTTGCGCCTCGGACCCGCGACAACGCCCGCAGCGCCGTTCGGCCGCGCACTCTCGGCCACAGTCGCACGCGCATTGCTGTCTCGCGCCGGGGTCGGATCGACTTCAGCAATCGCATCGGCTGCTCGAGAGGTGGAAGGGGACGCGGGTTCTTCTTTCGGCCTGCCCTCGTCGCTCAGCATCTCCCCTTCGCCGCCTACAAAGTCCGCCTCGTCGTCCGCAACGTCCCCGCAGCACTCCTCTGCGATGCGCGGGTGCTTGCGGAGGTTCTCCGCGCTCAGCGACCCTTTCGGTGTGGGCACTGGGGAGGGAGCGGCAGAGGGCGTCGGCTTCTTTTTCCGAAGGACCTGGACGATGGTGCTCAGGCGGCCAAGTTCGTCGCGAATGGACGGTTCGCAGGGGAGCGGGACCTCTTTGAGCCACTCGAATCTGTCGGAGAGGGTTTCCACACGGCGGCTGAAGGGGGGCGAAGGGGGATTATGTTGTGAGCACGGGTTACGGACGCAAGTGAACAATAGAGAGAAATTTGTTGTGCGCGTGCGTCACGTGCATGTAACACAAGCACTCGCACAATGGGTCGTTCCATTCATATCGGCTGAACAAGACTGACAAAGACTAGCAATGTGCGCGTGTGAGCGTAACCTTGAAGAGGAACATAGCAATCTTGGGTGTGCACGCGTGCAATGTGCTCCCATGCGACACACGCAACGCACCGCAGACGCCCCGACAGCGGGCCCTCGATGTGAAACTTGTGTTCGGCGCGGATGGCGACCTCCAGGCACCGCGCGATGAGCAGCGCAAAGAAGAAGACGATCGGAGAGAACACGTACAGCGAGCGCGACTTTGGAAACTGCTTCGAGCGGTCGAGGCCGTACAGCACCAGCGACGTCACCGACAGGGCATAGATGACCATAAGGCGCCACTCGGCCGCAAACGCCCTGAAGCCCGCCCTCAGCGCGCACGGGCACTTGAGCGGCGGCGCCTGTCCGCTCTGTACGGACAGCCGTCGGCGCGGCACTTCGGACGACTCCGCCGACGGCTCTCTCGAGCGGGGATTGCAGTGCCGACACGACCGCGCGCGCAGGGACGCAAAGCACTCGTAGAGAAGCCCGATGGGGAACGCGAGGATGATGAAGGCCGTGCGGAAGAAGAGGAGCGTCGAGAACGCCACGGGAGCCTGGATGCGCGTGCGGCCGGGCGTTCTCGAGGGCTCGTCGGGATCGTCCACGATGGTGTTGTCCCCAGCACGGAGTTCGACGCTCGCAAACGGCCCCACGCCCTCTTCGGTGCTGCCGCGAGCGGACCATTCCGAGTGCGCGCGCGGCGCCTTGAACGACGATGCATTGCCGCTGTTGTTGAGCGCCCCGAGTTCGAGACTCACTTCCCGCGCGGACACATCTGCGGACGTGCTCTCGCGACGAAAACCGAAGCGAGAGAAAACGCCCGAACCCTGTTGCGACTGTGCAGAGCCGCGCGATGTGCGCTGACGGAGGGCGGGAGAGGGAAGATGTCCGTCCGCCGCGGCGTTCTGTTCCGCCCGCCCTTCAGCTCGTTGGATCGTGGAGAGGACGAAGGAGGGATTCCGGGACCACATGTCCGCACACACACGAGCGTGCTCGCCCACGCCGAAATCAGCGACGAGCGAACAAACGAAACGCCATTCAAGGACTCGCTCTGTAGTGAGAGAAGACGCTCTCCCTCCTCTCTCTCCCTTCCTTCCTTTCTCGATATCAACAGATGCGAATGACAGTCGCTGTCACGTTATTCACTGCGCCGAAGTGAACGAGAGAGAGAGCGAGAGGGAGAGAGAGTGTGTGTGTATGCAAGCGCTCACAGCGGAATTTGGCACACACAAACGGAAGGAGTGACCCACAAAGAGCCCAGTGAAACCTAGCGGCGTTCGCCCACAGCCGCGAAAGATGATAAGAGAGAGGAGGAAGAGAGAGGAGGATAGCAAGCGGAGAGAGCTGGCCCCATACTATAGGGAAGGTCGCACGGGTGAGGATGCATATCGTTGTTTCGCTGTAGTGCGAGTTTGTGGTTGTGCCGACACACCATGTGCGAAACCGCCACCATGCATACAACAATAACTTCCACCCATCACGCAGCCAAGGGCGTAACAGACTTGTTACCGCCGAAGTAGGAACCTCCTTTTATACAGCCGTCGCAAGCGCAACGCTCTCCGTCTCAGTGTGCTGCAAAGCGAGACGCAGCTGCTCATCAGACGAGCGACTGTGCGCAGCGGCAGAGAAATGGACACCGGTGTCTACTTGGGCTCAGCGCCGGCCGCTCCAACTAGTCCGATCTGCGCCACGTTCCCTCTAGGGAAAACGGACACAGCGCTGGCGTGAGAGGGTTGCAAAATGCCTCTGCGCGACGTCAGAATATCAATGACCCATGGAGGTGGCGTACGCTTGCCGCAACGAGGGAGACGCGAACACCGTTCGCTGCCTCGGATGGCCGGTTCAGCGCTCCTTCCACCGGAGAGAGAGAATTTCGCGGTGCACGCCGTCCTCGAACGTCTTCTCCACTGCCGTCACAAAGCGACCGTCCCGCGACACGGCGGCTTCGAAGAGGCGCGTGCCGCCGCCGACGCCAAAGTAGTAGGTTTTCGATGCAATGTAACTGGAAATGGCAAGAGGTTATTTACACAAGCCAATTCAGGCAAGAGAGGGAGCAATGTGGATGAGGGAACCGTTGAGCATGCGGCGCAAGAAAAGCATTTCGAATCGGACCATGAAACAGACATAGCGACACTGCAACACGGAAACGCAGCAAGAACACACACACACACACAGCGTGCTCACTATGAATACCCACGCAACGCCGTCGGGATGGAGCGCCGCAGCGACAATCGCGAGCAGTCGCCCGTAGTTGTCCACGTTGTACAGCGTCTCGGACATGAGAACGACGTCGTACTTGTCACCGATCAACGTCTGGGACCCAAAACGCACCGTCAGAGGCAATGCTATCGCCAAACACTCCTTCCCTCTTAAGCGCATGCCTCCGCACACTCTGACACAGGACATCGACCCACCGCCAGCTCTCCCCAGTCGCCGGCGTAGAGGCGAAAAGAGTCGGCCGTTGCGTCGGAGCGCATGTTGAGACGCGCATTCACCGCAGTAACAATGCGAATAACCTCCTCATTCTACGAGTAACAGGCAAGTCAGTTTTAAAGAACGGGACAGCCACTGACGGCGCGCCATGCCATTCGACACGGATAGAAAGTTCCACGCGACGCACATACGCACACACGCGTACACGCACACACGCACACACACACACACACACACACACAGACAGAAATACATGTATTGGCGACCCACATAATCCTGGAGTCCGACAATGCGCGCGCCTTTCTTGTGGGCATAGATGCCGGGAAGGGCGGCTCCGCATCCGAGCTGCATCAATATACTCATAAGTACTTTGTGTGTGGGAATAACGACGCACACGCCTGAAGCACAGACATACCATGCACCACAGCCACACACACGCACACGCACCAGAGACACTCCATACACCGCACACCAACACACACACACACACACACACACACACACATACACCAGAGACACTCCATACACCGCACACAAACAGACGCACACCTACGCACACGCAAAGAAAGCACAACATTGTTCATCAAACATTCCGATACCTCCATTACCGCCTTGTCCGCAAACGAGACGCCGCTGTTTGCCAGGAATTCGACAAGATCCAAAGTGCACTCCCACACTTTGAGGCCGCCTGCGCGCAATTGGGCCGCAAGAGGGCGACATGAAGTTCTGAAGGACTTGCGTGGATAATAACATACCGCTCACACTAGAGCACTTGGTATACTAATAACGACACGGGAGGTCAGCCGTCGGTTCCCACCGCACCTTCGTACACGCGCGGGATGAGGTCTGATTCGGCCTCAATACGCACTCGTGTCACTTCATCGACGCCGAATTCGCGTGCAACGGCAGCCGAGACACTCGCGGCGGTGACCTTGCGCAGGGACTCGCCGCCGAGGACGACTGGATCAAAGTCGCACGAGCGCTCGGACTGAAAGTGCAGCCTCAGTGAGTGACATATATGCGTACTTCAATGCACAGACACACACGTGGGAGGGCTAAAGAGCGGCATCAGCTTAGGAAATCGTCACACAATATGTGCTCACGTTACAGCAATCCACTGTCACACACACACACACACCCAAGTGAGACACACACATCGGTGTGTGTGCGAGAGCGCAACCTCCAACGCACCATATCAAACGCAATCGCCTTCGCCGCACGAGGTGGCGCAGGAAGCTCCGTTGATGCATTAGCGACAGGTGCCTATAAAAGATTGACGGCATCAACTCACACGCCAACACAATGCCGGCGTCTCTGAGGGTGCACACGCCAACAAACCATCATCAACACATTAACACGCTCTATGAAAAGATCCGTGAAAAAAAGCGCTAGCGTGCAACGTCGCTCAAACTCACCGGCGGCGCGTCATCGCCAAAATTGAATCTGAAAGCCATGTGCGTTGCTTATGAGAGGGGGTTCACGCAAACACGCGCGCAGTTGGCATACGCGCTGCTGTGGGATCGTTTTGTGCTCACACACACGCACGCACACACACACGCGCACGCACGCACACGCACGCACACGCACACACACACCACACACACACCACACACACACACCACACACACAACACACACCACACACAGGCACACACACAGACATACACAAGGCGAGTAACGTGGCACGTGGGTGGGGACAGTTAATCCCCACCTTTTCCCATATGCGGCGCAGTTTTTATTCTTCGGAACTCGTTGGGTTTATTTTTGAAGCCCCTGAGGGTGCGCCTCACACTCCAACCCTACACACACACACACACACACACACTCACCTCTCTCTCTCGACGCATACCTTCTTTCAAAAAAACACAGTATTGTTTTTGGCGTCGTCTTGACACTCTGTCGCACGAAGCACACTCACCATGACCGTGCCCATCGTGAGCGCCGTGGGGCGCGCCGTCGCCACGCGCGTGCGACAGGCTGCTTTCACATCCCATCGAATGCCGCTATTCGCCGTCCGACGAAACTTCGCGTCCTCTTCTCGGCGCGCCATTTCCGCGTGGGCCTCGCGCGCGGCGTTCGGTGCGGGCGCCGTGGTCGCGACATCGGCGGTTATGTACGGCGTTGCGTCGTTCATCCGGGGCCAGGCGAGCGTGGCCTCCGCCAACGAGATTGTCTCGCAGGCGGCACTCAAGCGCGCCGGTGCCCACCGGAAGGACCTCCCGACGGTGCGCATGGACGACGTGGCGAAGCACAAGACGCCCGCGACGGGCATCTGGGTCGTCTATAGGGAGGGCGTGTACGACGTGACGCAGTTTGTGGAGCAGCACCCCGGCGGGAAGAGGATCCTCATGGCCGCGGGCGGGTCCATCGAGCCCTTCTGGAAGATTTACACGGTGCACGCGACGGAGGAGACTATCGACATTCTCGAGGGGCTCCGCATCGGCAATCTCCACCCCGAAGACGTGGCGAAGCACCAGAGCAGCGCGACGGCGGATGCGAACGACCCCTACGCCAACGAGCCCACGCGCCACCCCGCGCTCAACGTCATGCAGCGGCAGCCCTTCAACGGAGAGACGCCCGCCGAGCTGCTCGTCGACAACTTCATCACGCCGAACGACCTTTTCTTTGTCCGCAACCACCTCCCCGTCCCCGTGCTCGACCCCAAGACGCACGCCATCGAGATACAGCCCGGCCACGGCAAGCCCCCCATCCGCCTCACGCTCGACGACCTCAAGCGCAAGTTCCCGAAGCACCACGTCGTCGCCGCGCTGCAGTGCACTGGCAACCGCCGCAAGGACATGAACTCGGTCAAGAAGACGAAGGGCCTCGAGTGGACGTCTGGCGCCATGAGCAACGCCGAGTGGGCGGGGGCCAAGCTGCGCGACGTGCTGCGTTACGCGGGCGTGGGCGAGGACTACGAGAGCATCGGCATTCTTCACATTCAGTTTGAGGGCGCGGACAAGGACGCCGAGGCACCCTACGGCGCGTCGATCCCCGCATCGACCGCGATGCGCGTGGACGGCGACGTCTTGCTTGCGTACGAGATGAATGGACAGCCGCTGCCGCGCGACCACGGCTCCCCCGTGCGCGTGCTCGTCCCCGGGACGTCTGGCGCGCGCAACGTCAAGTGGCTGACGAAGATCATCGCGAGCGACGAGGAGAGCCAGTCGTTCTGGCAGCAGAAGGACTACAAGAGCTTCTCGCCGAGCGTCGACTGGGACAACGTGGAGCAGTTCATTCGCGACGCACCCGCCGTGCAGGAGCTGCCCGTGCAGTCTGCCATCTGCGTTCCCGCGCCCGAGACGGTCCTCGAGGAGGGCACGGAATATATCACCGTGAAGGGCTACGCGTACTCTGGTGGCGGTCGCGGCATTATCCGCGTGGACGTGTCGCTTGACGGCGGCAAGTCGTGGTTCACGGCCAACCTGAACAAGGGCGGCATTGAGCAGAAGCACAACCGCGGGTGGGCGTGGGCGCTGTGGGAGGCCGACGTGCCCCTGCCGAAGGACCGCCCGTGCGGAGATGTGAGTGGGCGCTGCGCAATTAGCTGAAGTGTCGGCCGCTCAGTGGACTCTTGAGTCCCCACTCGCACTGTCCTGCCTTGCCGCTGTTACTTTCCTCGTCATGCGCGCTGCCGCTAGTTCTGTAGTACTGCCGCATGCGTGCCGTACCCTCATGACGGTACGCACGTACGCACATCATCACATGCACACGCACACGTGCACCTACACACATAGACACTGCGCACAGTGGACGTGTTTGTTGCCTGTCCGGTTGGCTCGGCCGTACTCACTCCCTTTCCGTGCCCGTGCTCCCCGCCCTAGTTTGACATCTGCTGCAAGGCCGTCGATTCGTCGTACAACACGCAGCCGGACACCATCGCCCCCGAGTGGAACCTTCGCGGCATCCTCACGAACGCCTGGCACCGCGTCCCCGTCAGCGTCGAGTGCTCCGCGGAGCAGCGCAAGATGCTCGACGACATGCAGCGGGCTCTCTGCAAGCAGCTCACCGAGACGACGTGCGCGCTTCCCAGCAAGGGCGACAAGACCACGCCGCCTGCACCTTCTTCCTCGACGCCCACTCCCGCGCCACAGTCGACGACGCCCGCGGCTGTCGCATCAGCTCCCCGTGCGTCGCAGAGCCTCAAGACGGCGCGCAACTGAGAGTCGTTCGCCTCTTGGTGTAAAGACGGCGCAACTTAAGTCGATCGCGTGACAACGTTGCCTGCTTCCCCCCCGCGGAAGCTGGCTTTTGTTCCATGTCGCGTTCTCGCGTAAAGTATTCCCCCAAGTAAAGACATGCTGCCAAGAGAGCACGCCCACCGCAATCTTTTAGTTCGTTTTTTAATTTTTTTCTTTGCTTTTTCGGGTGCGCATACTGCGGCATCAAAGCCCAGTAGCGTCACCACAGTTTTTTAAATCCCCGTTTTTTTTTTTTCGCGTTTTTCTGAAACCACTCTCAGTCTCCTTGCAACAACGCAAGAGCGCCAAGAGGGGAGAGAGATGCAATTGAGGGTGAAAAAAAAAAGAAAAAAAGAATAAGAAAATGCGTGCCGTGAGCGCGGACGCTTTCGCGCGACGCGACCACTTCAGCGCGGCGCGTCTACTTCTTGCATTCCTCGCGCGTGACGACCGACGCCGTGAGGCTCTTCCACAGGCTGGCGTTCTGGAAGCACACGGTGCCACCGCCGCGCTTGCGCTGCGTCGACATGCGGTTGATGTCCCCGACCTGTCGTGAAGAACGCACACACACACGCCGATTAGCACACCAGTCCCGGATTCCATGAAGTGACAAGTCAGACACGCCGATAGTATCATTCACGATCCCACGTACGGTCACACAGAGACCCGACACTCACGCAAACAACGCCGGGCGACGACTTGAGCGAGGCGGCCCACTTCGAGTGGTCCTGGGTCTCGGCAAACTCCTCGCCGTCCACCTTGAGCGAGTCGACGTTCTCAATGTCGTAGTCGTAGTCGGGGCGGCAGTACGACGGAAGCGTACCCTGGGCACCATCCACAGGACACGTGTCAGCAAGCAATCGTGCGACAGTGGACTCTTTTCACTTAAGCACACAGCACACACACATGCACTCGCAGCACACACACACACACACATGCACTTGCAGCACACACACACACACACACACATGCGCTCGCAGCACACACACACAGAACAGCAAACCACGGCGTCCGCAATCAAACGCACCTGGCGCTGCCACGTCTCGACCTGGAAGTCCGTCTTGTAGAACGGGGCGACGAGCGTAATGTAGAGGTCCTGGTTCCACTGCTTGTTCTTCGCAAACGACGTGAACTTCGTGCGGCCCTTGGACGAGAGCGTCACGGTGCTCGAGTCGCCCTCCTTGATGTACTCGCCGTCGTACACCTTCTTAATGTTGGGCAGCTTCGACTCGAGCTTCGACGGAAGCAGCTTGGCGTAGACGTTGGGCCGGTTGTAGAGAAGCTGCTCGCCGACCGAATCAAGCTCGGCGAGGCTGAAGCTCACGCAGAGGAACGTCTGGCCGTAGATAACCTCGTTCTCCGGGAAGTAAAACGCCGACGAGCCCGTGTTCGAGGGGTAGCGCGGCGTAGAGTGCACGAGCCAGAAGCCGTCGTCGCTGTCAAAGCCCACGACGCCCTTGGTGTGCCCGTAGGTGTCCGACGACGACCCAGAGTAAGGCTCGTCGTTGTAGATGAGATAGCCAAAGTCCGACGCCGCGTACGTCGCGTTCAGAAGCTCCTCCTCGCCAGCAAACGAAAACATGTGCACGAAATCCTCCGACTTCTTCGTCGCAATCTGGCGGAGCGTGTGCACGAGGGCCACCGCGTTGCTGTTGTCGTCGAGGCCGCGCTCAAAGATCTTGAGCGTCGCGCCGCTCGTCTTGGCATCGTGGTACGCAAAGCCGTAGCCGCCCGACACGGCCGAATCCGAGCTGTCGGACAGCTTGGGGAGCTTGTACATGAACCACCAGTCGACCTCCTCGCCCTCGTTGTTGAGGCATCCCTTGCTCGCAAGGGCGGGGACTACGGCGGCCGCCAGGAGGGCGACGATCGCGATGGCAACGCGCGCCATTTTTGTGTGAAGGACACGAAAACGCAGTTTCTGTGCTATCGGGGACGGCATAACATGTGTTTTTGTCCTTCAATGGATGCGAAAGTGGAGCATGTGCGGGCGTGTTGCTCTGTGTGTGTGTGTGTGTGTGTGTGTGTGTGTGTGTGTGTGTGTGTGTGTGCGGACGAATGGTGAGCGTCTCTCGATGCACGCGTCAGCAATTAGCCCGGCCATCTTTTTATTACGCATTCTGTTAACTATGAAAATGTATAGAGGATGAAATTTATTACTGTGTTTACCACTTTCGACCAATGGGCACACGTAGAAACCCTTCTTACGGTTGTATACTATTTATAGGTATTTATTTCCAAATAAATACATAATGAATAACAATGTGACGAGGCGAGGTCTCGGTAGAGACGCGCCTGCGAGTCAGGCCGAGCCGCGGGTAGACCGGCCGGGCGCTCGGAAAGAACGGAGCTCTACGAGGGGCTAAGGCGCGAAGGAACAGCGCCCGAGTAACAATACAAATCAACCAATCACAACGCGAATCGCAGATTGCTAGCACAGAACGCAGTCGCCTAACTCCTGTCAGCGGACACCACGCAGCGCTCCCCTATCCTCGCGCTCCCCGTACGTGTACGAGAGCGGCGGACAACTGAGAACTGCAACGGAGTCTTGAGAGAAGATTTTAAAGGCAAAAGAACACGCAGCACGCACGCAGCACGCATCTTCACGCAGCGAACGCACTACACGAACCACCGAACTGTGCATCCTCGCAGATGGGCGAAGTGCGAGGATGGGGAGGGCTTGCGCGACCCATTGGCAAGACGCGCGTTGACTATGGCCGTGCCATAGCCACACGC
>CALSCQ010001968.1:0-30882 GCA_943704525.1 Pigoraptor vietnamica | reverse complement strand
ATGTGTGTGCGTGTTTGCGTGTGTTTGTGTCTGTCATGTGTCAGTGTGCCAGTGTCGGCGAGTCAGACTGAGTGTGTCTCTGAAGCAGCGTGCATTTGGTGCGAGAGGTGATGGACTGCTTATTCAGAACTGCGTATTATGTGTGCCGATGTGTTCGTACAATTGACTGTCATGGTATGTCACGTCAGGCTCCGTGGACTGCGGCATTGACATTGGGACTCACGCGCAGGGTCCAGCCACAGCGTGGCGTCTCTTGTAAATTGAAAATTTACAATAAAAGGCATATGCAATCGGGGTCCAGCCGCAGGCGTCTCTTGTATAGTACCTCTGACCATAATGGGTAACCAGCCCTTAGGGCACGTCCGTTGTGCGTGTGCGTGTGTGTGTGCGTGTTGTGCCTGTGCAATCACTGACATAGAACGAGCACTTCTTTCATTTTTGTAGTTACACCGCACTCGTGGACGACGCATCCGCTGACGCGTTCGCCAGAACGTCCCCTTCGTCCATCACTTCCACCTCCTCCATGTCAATCTCGCATGCGTCCACGTCAGCAGCCGCGTTCGCCACAGCGTCGACGGCCTCTTCCGCTCTCTTTTCAGCACACTTGTCGTGTTGCGCGACTTCATCTTGTTGCGGTTTTTCCCAACAAGAGGCGGATTCCATCAGGGGCTCAGTGTCCGCTATCATGTCGAGAATCGTCACGTCCATATTGCGGCCCAACATCGATGTGATGGCACTCGCCCGGCGCGCGTTGGCGCTCGGCGACTTCACGTCCGGAAACTGGACGACGAACGTCTCAATCTCGACATCCTTGCCTGACACGTGCACGTGGAGGCGCACGTCGCGCTGGGTGATGAAGGCGCTGCGCGCGTTGCCGGGGACAAGTTCGGTCAGCATGGAGGCACAACCTAACCATACAGCGAGGTGCGAGCAGCACTCCGCAGCGTGCGTGGCGCACTCACCCGTGTTCAGCGACAAAATCGCTCACGTCGATGTTTTGCAGAGTGGCGCGGGACACGTGCAAGGCCATTGGGACGCCACTCTGCTCGAGCGCGCCCGCGACGTGCATTGCATCGCCGTAAATGTCGTACTTGAAGCGAATCTGTCCGTCGGAGGGTGAGTGAAGAGGAAGAGAGTTTGGGAGGGTTAGAAAGCTCGACGTATCGCGCGATCGGAAAACCGAACGCTACATTAACAAATGTTCACCCACCTTCCCGCCCAGAATGCCTCCAACGCAACTGCCCGTGTGCACGCCCACGCGTATGGCGATCGGCTTCGGACCATCGTTCGTGCGCGCCTTCACTTTGGACGTCACTCGCAGCATACCGACGCCAAGCAACAACATGCGACGCGCCTGGTCGGCGCAAGGGTCGGGAAGGCCCGACGCCGCCACGTATGCGTCGCCTGCTCGCGAATGTTCTGTGAGTGTCAATGGCAGGGACGGACAAAGCCACACGCGTGCGAATGGACTAAACGAAGAAAATTGGGTAACCGCAATGGGGGAACAGGCGCCGCAACGCTCAACTCACCGATCGTGCAGATCTTTTCGACGCCGAGCGCGCCGACGATCGAGTCGAATTTCGTGAAGAGCGTGTTGAGCATGGTGACGACGGCAACTGCGTTCATCTCGCTCGACATCGACGTGAACGACACCACGTCCATTGTCAGCGCGGTCACAAGCGGGAAGGAGCGCGCCGTGGCGGAGGCGGGGTCTGTGGCCAGTGTGCGCGCGATAGATTTGGGGAGGATGTTGTACAACAGCTTCTCCGACACGTCCCTTTGCCCGACGAGAGCACTCTCTTGCTCTGCGCGCATCGCGTCCAGGAGGATCGCCTCACGCGCTTCCAACTCAAACATGCGACGACAGAGGGCGACGATGACCGCCCCGCCAATGCCGAACGAGTACTGGCCTATCGGGCCCCCGATCGCGCCGACCGCGCGGAGCACGATGAACACGGCCGTGACGACGACCGCGACGAGAACGGAGACGCGATAGTGGAGGACGGGCAGTGCGAGGAACACGGCCGTGATCTGGATGAACAGCACGCGGAACGTGCAGTAGACGTCGTCATAGACGCTCCTGTTCGCCAGCGCCAGCGCGAGCATGAGCCCGCTATACGCCGTCGCGAGGAGAAGAGAGCCGACTTCAACCGCGCGCACCGTCAAGAAGTTTTCCGGCGCCCACTGCAACACCGCAGCAGGAACGAGGCATACCAAGCTGCCGACGACGTAACGCGCAACGAGCAGGTCCCGCCTGCGCTCGGGCGTTTCGTCCCCGAGCACGTCCATGACACCAAGGAGGCACAGGACGACAAAGTTCACAAGAAAGTAGAACACCGACTGCCGCAACCCCCGTCGCGCCACTTCGAACGCAAACTCGTCCTCCAACTCGGACACGTTGAAGCGGAGCGTGTACGGGTTCATCGAGGCCGCATCGCCAAGCATATCCTTCGCAGGCGCGCGCGGCATAACGAATCCAGCCGTTCCATTGCTTGCCTCCAACGCCTTCCTCTCTGCCTCCTTAGAGGCTTTCTCGGCCCTATGGTCCTCCATCGCACGCATGCGCATGCTGCGCGACACGGTCTGGCTCGCCATGGCGATCGCGAGAACGCTCGGCCTGTCGCTCCTCTCGCCGCCGTCCGACTTCGTCAGCTCGTCGGTGAGTGCATCGAGGTCCATTCGCAACGTTGCGCGTCCAAATTTCATCGACGGGCGATCCCCCACGGGCGCCGTGTGGCCTCCGCTCACGCTTCCACGCCGACCGTCCGGCCAGTCCGCCTCTCCCGCCGTACTGGTGACCGCGGCCGCGTTCTCCCGCATCGTGCCAAGCGCCTTTCGAACCGACGACTGCACGCGCTTTTTGAGGGACGCCGGCGCCGAGACCGATCCCTTTGCCGACGTGCGGGGCCCCATGGACGAAGTGAGCGACTCCCTCAGCGCAGCCAAGTCGCCCTGTGCCATGACCTGCGACCGCACCAACTGCAGCGCAGCGTTGGCCGTCACCGACTCCGTCTTGCGCCGCGAGGGAGGCTCTTCCTGTGGTGGAGGGATGCCGTTTGCGGCAATTTCGTGCGCTACATTTCCTCTCGCGGTAGCCTCGTTCGTGATTCCTTCCGACACAGTTCCGTACAGCGAAGCGTAATGCGCGGCGATACCATGCAGGGACATTCCGTGCGAAGCGACTCCGTTTGCAAGCGCGTGTCCCCCACCGACGGGATACGCAGGCGAGCTGCGGGTGGAGGGCTTGAGGACCTTGCGTTGGCCGTTTGCGCGAGACTCTGCGTCGTTAGGAGAGGGCGCGCTGAAGCTCGCCTTCGCGGTGGACGGCTCGGGCCCGACGCACACCGCGCTCTCGGGAGAGCCGCGGCCGTGCTCGGTGATGCAAAACGTCTCCATTTCGCCCTTGCCTTTGAACGATTTGACACCGGTGCTGCGCACGGCGAACTTGGACGCCGTTAGCGATACGGCGAGCGCGTCGCGAACTGCCGTTGTGCACTGAATTGTGTCGATGTCGCCGAACTTGCACATTCTGCACGCGCGAGGGGTTAACGCTTGACTTACTCGGTTCTCATTGGCGCACATTACCGATAGCGTGTGAGTGTTGTGCGTTGGTGGGTGCGTGTGCGCGTGCGTGTATGTCGCGCAGTGCGTGTGCATGCGGCCAAAGTGCACTCACCGACTGGCCGTGTTGACCGTGTCGCCGTAGATATCATAGCAGAACTTGAGTTCGCCGACAATGCCCGCGACGACCTCACCCACGTGCATCCCAATCTTCAAATGGAGCGCGTCCGACACGATCGCGAGCGCTGCGCGGGTCGCCGACTCATCGTCACCGCTGGACGGGCCGTGATCAAGCGACCGCCTCTTCGCGTTCGCCATCGCAGCGCCGCGCACGTCCGCGAAACGGCGGAGAAGCATGAGACCGAACTGCGCCACGAGGGACGTGTGGTCGTCTAGCACGCTCGGCACGTTGCCGGCGACCATGTACACGGGGCCAATCGTCTTAATCTTCTCGATGTTCAGCGACTCGACGACGTTGTCGAATTGCGTGAAGAGGTCGTTGAGAACGAAGACGGCGACGGCGGGGTCGAGCGCGGCGGTGCGATCGCCCCAGCCATCGAGTTCGACAAAGCACACGGTCACCGACTGTATTCGCTGGGTCATCGCGTGCCGCCCGCTGTCGCCCTTGAGCCTTTCGATGACGGGCGCGGGCAGCTGCTGCAGGAGGAGCGACTCCATCTGCTCGTTTTCGCGCGTGAGCGTTTGCTGCCGCGCGTCTACGCACTTCTGCGAGCGCCAGCGGTGTCGCAGCTGCCGGTCGGACTGGTAGAGGGCCATCATGGGGTACACGCTCGTGAAGAGAACGGGTAGAAACGCCTCGATGTTCTGCACGAGCTCGCCGTACACGACGTACTCGACGAGCAGCGCGATGAGGGTGGCCACCACGACAACCGCCGTCGAGAAGTAGAGCTGCATGCAGATGCAGGTGCTCATGATGAGGAGCATGGACGCGCACGACGCCGTCGCGTCCTCCGCGAACGCGCGCGGGGCGATCGTCATGAACAGGATGCCGGCGGCCATGGTGTAGAAAACAACGAGCCTGCGGGGTGTGGGGACGGCGTCAACCGTCTGGTCATTGCGGTGCGTCTACGTAAACACTCGTGATGCAGAGGTCACATGCAAGGTTATAACGGTGTGAAAACAACGAGCGGCCCGCATCACGCACCTCCTCGTTGGTCTCCTGGCGACCCAGCGCCCGTAATTCCGCCAGTATGTGAAGGCGAGCAGGCAGAGCATGATGCATCCCGTCATGCCCTGGATCCACGCATACGACTTGTATCTCTGACGCTGCTCTTCGGTGTCCCCAAAGCTGCCGCTCAGGACGAACCCCTCGACGACGGCAATGAACGCGAGTGCCACGTAGAGCTGCGCACGCGCCGCGCGCACCCATACCGCGCATCGCGATTGCCGGTACTCGCGCTCTGTTTTCCGCGACGCAAACACCATCCGCGTCTTGTTGATTGAGTACTGCGCCGCCTTCGGCACGCGCGAGCGGCGACTGCCGACGAGGCTCTGTCGGCGCTTTTCTCCGTCGGACGACTGGTGCACCTCCACGACACTAGCGCCCGTCATCTCGGCCGACGAACAGGTGCTCGCATCCGGATCCCATGCAGGCAACGGCGTCACGTACGGCCCGCTCACAAGCACCGGAGGGAGCATTACGCTCCCGCGCCCCTTGGTGAGCGCATCCACCATCGTCAGCGAACCAGGCACGGACGTCCGAGTCACTCCTGGCTCGCCGGCCGAACCGCCCGCACCCGCCGACGCGGCAGCCATCTCCGACACGCACGCATCACACGTCAATGGGAGAAGCTCGCCAGCGACCCAACCAATTGCTTAGGACGCCGCCGAGCCGACTCCGGAGGTGCGGAGTGCGGCACGCGAGGCCGGCGGTCGGTCGGTCGCCCGAGGGTGCACTGATTGATGTTCGGGGTCAGTTACTGGCCCACACGCTCGGCCCAGCTAAACGTTACTCAGCGGCTGAACACCGGAGCCGGCGGCGCCGAGATGGCAGTGTCCAAACGAAGATACGCGTCACACGAAGGAAGGCGGCACTCTAGAGGGTCCTGATGGCGGACAGGCTCACCGTGCCAGTTGCCATGCCAGTTGCGCATCATGACACAAAAAATGTATTGCATGAGGAGCCCGGAGAATTTAATTTTTCCGCATTGTGGCTAGGTAAAGTTTACGATTCCGACAGGTTTTCCGAAATCTGTCCGATTCCGGCCACACGGCATTCGGCCGCCGTGACTCAGAGTGCGGCGCCGGCCGTCGGTAACGCCGGCCGACTCTCAGCCCGGCGTGAGTGATGCGGCCGGCGCGTGTCAGTAGTTATTTTGTGTGTGTGTGTGTGTGTGTATGTGTGTGTGTGTGTGTGTGTGTGTGTGTGTGTGTATGTGTGCGCCGCCGGTGCCGTGCCGGTCGGTGTCAGTGAGTGCCGTGCGCCTGTGCCGGCCTGGCCCGGCTCATGCCGTCAGTGCCGAACTGCCGGAGCCCGGCCGGTCAGGCACCGCGGCCGGCCGGCAGTCCGGCCGACTCATTGTGGACGCGGCCCGCCGCCGGAGCCCAAGTCATGCTCGGCTGACTGCCGGGCAGCCGGCCGGCGCCGGCGCCGGCCCGGCGCGACTAACAAACCGAGCCCGGCTGCCATGCCGGCCACTGAACGTCACGTCAATCAGTCCGGCAGTCTCGGCAGTACGGCGGCGCCGCCTCAGCATGGCTGAGCCCGGTGCCGGGCCCCGGCCAAGTTCGCCCGGGTCCACACTCACTGAAACCAGTCAGTCGGCGCAGTGAATCCAGTGATGCCGTGCCGTCCACTCGTGTTGAAGGTTTCTGCGCCGACTGATAGATACGTCCACATGCTCGACCTCAGCCGGGTTGTAAACGAGTCAGTGGCAGACGTTTCTGCCGGCTTGGGCTGACCGCCAGTCCCGGTCGGCTCAGTGATGCCGCGGGCTGCGTCACGGCAAACTGAATCTTTTCACAAGCCGTCAACTCAGTCACGACAGGTCAAAGCGAGGTCAAATCAGGTTGTGTCAACTGCAGTGCGTGTTTTTCGACCTGATTTCCACTGAACCTTTTTTGACCTGAAAAGATCTGAAATCAGGTTTCGTGGGTCACGGTGACCTCAGTCAGTTTGCGACCGTGGACTGATCAGGTCACTGTTTCCCCTTCCGATACATTCCCATACTAACGTTTTTTCGCGCGTAAATGCGTCCCAAGTGGGTTTGGCAGCCGGCAAACAACTGCCGGTGAGAATAAAGGCACAATGCAACACCGCGGCGCGCCGGCTTGAATCCGAACTGTAATTGGTGTTGAAGGCCGCGGTGGCAATCCGATACTGAGTCCCGTACTGTTCAGTCCGTACCGACCCTGGCACTGTCCACCTAGCGATCTAATACACTTTCGTCACTGCTGTAATATCATTTCAATCTATTGAGCCCAACAAACAAGAACGCACGTCACACGCGAGCGCATAAGCCATGCCGCGAGCACACGTCACACGAGCACACATCACACGCGAGCGCACACTGCGCATACGACCGCACGCACAACTGGGCATGCGAGCGCACGGCACACGAGCGTACATCACACGCGAGCGTACAGCCGGCGTACGCCACAGCACACAGGAGCGCAGAGCCTCACCATTCAAGAGTGCACCTCACGCGTGAGCGCACATCACACACGTACGCACAACACACGAGCACACATCACACGCCGGAGCGTACAGCGTACACCACAGCACACAGGAGCGCAGAGCCTCACCATTCAAGAGTGCACGCACGTACGCACAACACACGAGCGCACATCACACGCGAGCATACACCACAGCACACAGGAGCGCACAGCCTTACCATTCAAGAGTGCACGCACAGCCTTACCATTCAAGAGTGCACGCACGTACGCACAACACACGAGCGCACATCACACGCGAGCATATATACACCACAGCACACAGGAGCGCACAGCCTTACCATTCAAGAGTGCACGCACGTACGCACAACACACGAGCACACATCACACGCGAGCATACAGCGCATACGAGTGTACACCACAGCACACAGGAGCGCACAGCCTCACCATTCAAGAGTGCACGCTATGCGCGAGCGCACATCACACACGTACGCACAGCACACGAGCGCACAACGCACAATGCGGACGATCATACACTGCAGCACACAAGGCCTCAGCAAACAGGAGCGCCGGCATATGATTGAAGAGCGCATGTCACACGCGGGCATACAACGCGTGCGAGCGCACATTGCACACAGGCACACAAGGCAAGCGAGCAGACAAGTCACGCGAGCACAGAGCGCAACGAAAGCACACATCAGACTCGAGCACATAAGGCACGCGGGCGCACGGCGCATGCGAGCGCACATCACGCATAAGCATAAAGGCACGTGAGCGCAAATCACACACGGTCCACACGCGCACAAGGCACTCGAGCCTACAAAGCATGCAAGGGTACGGCGAACCGCGTATCACACACGAGCACACAAGGCACGCGAACATACAGCGCACGCGAGCGCACGGCGCACGCAAGCGCACATCACACACGGACACGCGTACGCGTGCGCACGACGCGCGAGGCGCGCATCACACACGAGCTTACAAGGCACGCGAGCATACAAGTCACGCACGTCGCACGTGAACGAGCGCACATTACACACGCGCACACAACGCACGCAAGCATATAAGGCACGACGCTACAAGGCACGCGAGCGCACATCACACACGGACACGCGTACGAGTGCGCACGACGCGCGAGCGCGCATCACACACGAGCTTACAAGGCACGCGAGCATACAAGTCACGCACGTCGCAGGGGAACGAGCGCACATTACACACGCGCACACAACGCACGCAAGCATATAAGGCACGGCGCTACAAGGCACGCGAGCGCACATCACGCACAAGCACACAACGCACGCAAGCATATAAGGCACGGCGCTACAAGGCACGCGAGCGCACATGACGCACAAGCACACAACACACGCAAGCATATAACGGCACGGCGCTACAAGGCACGCGAGCGCACATCACGCACAAGCACACAAGGCACGCGGCCACGTGCGCACGCATTCCACACGTGCGCACAGTACACACGAGCAAACAAGACACGCGAGCATACAAGGCGCGCGCGCGAGCGTATCACCCACGAGCACACCAAAGCACTCGAGCGTACGAGGCACGGGCGCTACAACGCGGGCGCCTCACGCACGAGCACACAAGGCGCGCGAGCATACAAGGCACCCGGGCGCACGGCGCACGCGAGCGCACATTACACAAGGGCACACAAGGCACACGAGCATGCAAGGCACACAGGCGCCCGGCGCACGCGTCACACACGCGCACACAACGCACGCTAGCATATAAGTTATGGCGCTACAAGGCACGCGAGCGCACATCACGCACGAACAAGGCACGCAAGCATACAAAGCCCGAGAGCACATCACCCAAGTACTGTGAGCCGGTAAGGGGTCGCAGGGAACATACGAGTGAAGCGCGCGAGTACACGCGAGATGCACATCTCACACGAGCCCGCATTGCACACGAGCAGCGCAAAGCACACGCGAGCAGAATCAGACGCGCGCCACTGCCAGCGGGAATACATCACGCTGCCCGCGCGCCACTCACATCTCCTTATGCTGCAGTATGCACTGGCACGCCCCACACTCCTTTTCGCGGTCGCTCACCTTTCAGTCGCCGATCCGATGAGCGCCACACAGCCGCGTCGAAGACTCAGTGGCCATGCCGCGCCCCGCAGACTCAATAACACTGCGGTCAGCGCAAATAGGGAGAACTGTAACAGCTGCGTGCACGGTCAAAGCCACCAAAATTTGAAATTTGGCTATTTATTTGAGTTGGGAAAAAAATATCAATAATTTATGATATTTTTAGTTTAAAGAGCGCGGGTGACTTTGTGTCCTGATGGCGTCATCAAGGGCTCTAAGGGCGTCATCAAGGGCCTCTTGGGCGTCATCACATCACCCCACATCTGTGCCGCTGAGTGGCCTTGCGAAAGTTGTAAACGTCGCGACATTTTCGATCCACCCGACAATTCTTTGTTTGCGAACACTGCCCGTACGCTTTGCTGTCATATTTGTGTTGTCATCGACGCGCGGCGTCCTTGTGCGCGCATCTCGTGCGAAACTCGCTGCGCATTAAATTCACGAAACGTCACACGATTCGCAACATCTTTTGACCTTACTTTCGCTTCTTTGTTTTCCCATTTCCGTAGCTTGTCGTCGCTCTTGTCTTCTCTCTTTTTCTCGCGCGTGCGTGTTTCATCCCGTTAACATCCCGTTAATTCTGTGGCATTCTCTTGTCGCCCTTTTTTGAGCAACTTGCTGAAGGCGTTATCGTTGCTTCGTGCGCATGTCGTCGTCGAGCGAACTGGCACAAAGCAAGACCCTTTCACAAATCCCCGCGGGGGCGAGTATTTTGTGGTGCCTGCTAGCTTTTGTGGCC
This sequence comes from Pigoraptor vietnamica, assembly GCA_943704525.1. NCBI lineage: Eukaryota > Filasterea > Ministeriida > Capsasporidae > Pigoraptor > Pigoraptor vietnamica. Next base: position 20,847 of record CALSCQ010001968.1, on the reverse strand, counting down.
GTTGAGCGCAATTTTTTTACGCTGTTTCTCCTTCTACTTGAGTGCGCATCCTGAATGTGCGTTTTCCCTGCATCTCGTCGTGGCTTTACATTGACTCCGCGACGTCGCAATAAGTGATTTCGCGTCGGTCGAGAGGTCAGGCGGAAGGTGTGTGTCATGTCTACGTAGCGCGTGCTCGTGTTTTAGTCGTTATGGTTCTTCCGCCCTCACTCTCGGCTCTTTGTATTTGTTCACCTGCGTTGCGCCTCTAACCTCCGCATGTCCTTGCCCGAGTCCCGCACCTTTCGCACGCCGCAGCGACGTCGCCGTGCAAGCCGGTCAAGACGACGAGGGGAATGAAGGTGCGTACAGCGCTGCGACCGCTCCTTCTCCCGCACTCTCGCGTTTCTCTTGTCCTTTGCACACACGCGTTGCGCTGCTCACCTTCCCACGTCCGTTGCCCGAGTCCGCCGCAGTCAGTCCTCACGCGCCGCAGCGACGTCGCCGTGCACGACGGACGATACGACAAGGGCGAAGGTGTGCACGCTGCTGCGGACGCGCACTCTGTTCGTCGGTCATTCCTGTTCGCTGTTGTATCCGTCCACGCGTGTTTTGAGGATAAAGGTGTCTGTCGTTGCGGCCATCGTTACGCAGGTTTTCCCATGTGGAACGTCACCCCGTGAGCAGTCAGGGCGTCGAGGGTGAAGGTTTGTAATGCGCCGCTGACGTGCGCTCTGTTCCTCCGTCGTTCTTGGACGCCCTTGTATCTGTCTCGTGGCTAACTTTGACTGACCCCTCTGACGTTCTGTCCGGCCGAGTCTCTGCAGGTCCCGTGCGCGCTCTACGTCGACGTGCAAGGCGGTCACGGCAACGAGGGCGAAGGTGTGTACGGCACGCACGGGGACGCGCCCTCTGTGTTGTGACATCCGTGCGTGCACCTTTCGCGGCTAACTTTGTCGGACCCCTCCGTCCTACTGTCCGGCCGAGTCTCTGTACTGAGTAGGTACATGGCGCGCGCTATGTCGCCGTGCAAGACGGTCACGGCAATGAGGGCGGAGGTGTGTACGGCGTGCATGGGGACAGCCCTCTGTGTTGTGGCATATGTGCACGCTTTCGCGGCTAACTTTGTCGGACCCGTCCATCCTTGCGGCCACGTCTCTGCATATACATCGCGCGTGCTACGTCGCCGTGCAAGGCGGTCACGGCAACGCGGGCGAAGTGTGTACGGCGCGCATGCGGACGCGCCCTCATCTGTGCACGTAACTTTCGCGGCTAAATCTGTCGGACCCGACCATCCTTCTGTCCGGCCGAGTCACTGCAGGTGCATCACGCGCGCTATGTCGCCGTGCAACGCGGTCACGGCAACGAGGGCGAAGTGAAGGTGTGTACGGCACGCACAGGGACGCGCCCTCTGTGTTGTGGCATCTGTGCACGTTTCGCCCCTAACTTTGTCCGTCCTTGCCGCCACGGCCTGTGCAGGTCCCGTGCACGCGCTATGTCGCCGTGCAAGGCGGTCACGGCAAGTGAAGGTGTGTACGGCACGCCCGGGGACACACCGTCTGTGTTGTGGCGCACGTTTTCGCCCCTAACTTTGTCCGTCCTTGCGGCCACGACCTCTGCAGGTACATCGCGTGCGCTATGTCGCCGTGCAAGGCGGTCACGGCAACGAGGGCGAAGTGAAGGTGTGTACAGCGCCGGCTGCGTGAGCTGTTTGTTTCCCTGCCCGCTTTGCTGATCTTTTATCTGCTCACAAACCCTGGTTTGCGGCTAACGTCCGTCCTATGGCTACGTCTTCGCATGTCCTTCGCGCGCTTGACGTCGTGTAAGACCCGTTGGTCGAAGCGGTGAGCCTCACTGAAGGTGTGTGCGAACGCTTGTGAGCACGAGCGTGCTCGGCTTCAACGTTCCCGGCGCTCCGGCCGCACACTTGTTGGCCTCTTGTGACAGTCTGTTCTCGTACGTTCAGCGCCTATCCAAGTCTTAATGCCGAGTGTCTGCAGGTCGTGCGCCCGCTCAACATTAATCGTTTTGTGTGTGAATGTGCGTGCGCCTACGCCCTTTTCCTTCGTCCATGTGCTCGTGTTCCCTGTCCATTACGGCCTCATTTACTCTCTCGCACACATACCCTGCACTGCAACTCCTCTATCACGCTATCTCATACAAACGCATCAGACACACATACACGTAGCACATTTACACGCTTGCATGCGGCTGCGTGCGCGTACGCGTGCGGTGCGCATTTATTTGTAAACAGTGCCGCCGTACAGCGCGCCGTACCAGTGAGCTAGGTTAGGCACGCGTAGGGTTAGGGTTAGGGCCGCACGCTTGGGTCCGTAGTACAGTGTAGGGTGAGGGTTAGTGCGGTCCCGGCGAGATCGCACACCGGTCAATTCAAGGTCGCAAAACGGTCAAAAAAAGGTCGCAATGACCCAGTCGAATTGTAAGGTCGCAGCATAGGGCCTAACACACAGTGTGTTAGGCCCTATGGGTTCCAGCGACCTCGCTTTGAAAGGTCAATTGACCTGACGGCGACCTTTTTTCATAACCCAAGCCGGGTCGCGCAAGGTCGAATCGACCTTGAAATTGGGTCAAATCAATAAAATTTTCGACCTGATTTGACCTCGCTTCGACCTGAAAATACCTTGCGGAAACATTTGTGACGATGGGGGAACCCGGAGACGTCAACGTAGACGTTGGGGTCGTCTGTCTTCCGTAATCTGCCTTCGAGCGTCGATCCGGAGGCTGCAGTCGCTTCTATCCATCCAGGTGCATCGTCCCCAGCCATGCCTTATTACTGAATACGCACAGAATTATACATTCATTGAACGCACGTTGGGTGCAGACGCGCGTGGCCGTAACAAGCATATAACTAGCAACAATCCACCGAAGAGAAACATTTTCGTCGAGTGGCGGACGCAATATTGCGACGAACTACTTGAAGTGATGCTGGCTTAGCGTTGCAGCGCGGGACATGTCGGGCATGGGCTGCAACAGAATGCCATCGGTCAGTTTAACTTTTAGTTACCAGATGATCATATGAACAATTGTAAATTGAGGGGATATAATCACTGACCTTGTTGAACCCATCCTTGCTCAGAAGCCACCAGGTCACCATGTCTCCTTTACCCTTCACAGCAAGAGTTCCCCGCTTTTCAAGGTGGTAACCGCCCAGTTCTTGAAGCACCGTTGCAGTTGAGTCACTCAGGTGGATGCGGAGCGCTGTCGTGCCCAGGTAAGGCATTTCAGACTATCATCAATGCATTCAAAAGCAATTACGACGCAGAACGACACTCGTCCGATTAGACGCAATTAAACGGCACCAGAAGGCATGGTACATTGCAAATACCACCCACCGAGACCACCAGACTCCATGCGGCTGGCTGTGTTGACCGTGTCGCCGAAGAGGCAATAGCGAGGCATCTTGAGTCCAACAACGCCAGCTACGCACGGACCTGCGAGGTGATGGGCGTTCAGTCGGCAAACTCTCACACAGGTCTGGAGTACCAACCAGACAGGATATTCTTACAATTCTCACCAGTGTGCATTCCGATGCGAAGCTGCAGCTGGCGGCCCGGGAGGTGGCGAATCTCGAACGAAGCCATCGCGGACAGAAGATCGAGTGCCATCGTGGCAATTTCGCCTGCGTGTCGATTGCCATTGCGCACAGGAAGGCCTGAAACCACCATGTATGCGTCGCCAATGGTCTCAACCTGCAACGAATCGGTGCACGGGCCAATCAAAGATAGCAAAGAAAAGCATTGACAGGTGTGAATGGAGGACTGCGGCACAAGCACAGCGGCACGGCACGCGGCTACCAATTGAATTGTCAAATCTATGGTAATTAAACTAGAAAAATTCTGCGAGACTTGGAAAGAGACGATATAGGTTTCATAAAACATACCTTGTACACGTCGTGAGTGTCGATGCGCTCATCTGCAACACCGATCGCGAAGAAGGTGGTCATTAGGACATGATATACGACGAATAAAGTCACGGCAACGGTGGCTGGAAACGTACCAAAGCATGTGTAGAGGTCGTTGAGAAGCGTGACAACCTGGAACGGCGTGCTCTCGGACGCGATGTTCGTGAAACCTAGCAACAGATTGATGACCGTCATCTCAGTGAACGTCGTAAAATGACAGACTGGTCTGACATAATGGTCAGGACAGACCGACGTAAAAAACAGACAGACCGACATAAACAGACACGTCAGACAAACTGCACATTGAGTCCGCACACAGCAGACCGCACTGTCTTAGTGAACACAGCATCGAACCATTCTGTTCGTATCACCCACCGACAATGTCGCTGAAGAAGATCGTCACCTGCAATGTTGTTTCATAAAAGGACAAGCAGACACGTTCAGGAACGGCCAATGCGTCCAAATCGCAATCACAATCGAGCTGATCAGACGGGCAAAGACAGCTCTGAAACTCACCGCTTCAAATGACTCGGCCTGGATCTTTTTGCCGGCCTTGAGGTCCTCTGCAATAGCCTTTGGGAGCATGCCTGCGTTCGGAGTCGGTGGGATGCGTCAATGGCTGCATCATTGTCTCTCAAGCCTGTCAGTGTCTCTCAGGACTCGGGCAGAGACAACAGCATGCACAATCCATCACTCACGGTAGAGCAGTTCTTCGGTCTTCTTTTTCTCCGTTGCGAGCTCGAGAGTGCGCTCTTCCACGAGACTCTGCAAATAACACAACTCGTCAGTTTCATTTTTCAAAGTCCTCGCCCGTTGCAGCACAAAACAATAGGACTGCGCTTATTAGGGAACCCCAGCAAAATATGAAACTTCAGAATGTGGACCCGGCTTACCTCGAGATGATTCGCGTAGTCCTCTAGCATCTTGGCCATGTTGTCCATCACCGTGCCCTGCGCGCGCAATTTGACGCCTAATCAGCCGAAGTCGGGAACTTCACGGCACATGAAAATTCACGAATGTTTCGGCCACAAAAAAGCGGAATGTACCTCAACCACGCAATACACATGCTCCCCACGTGCCGCGCCGGCATTCAATGGGTTACGATGCAATAGCGGCAGACTTACCTTGTTCGGATTAATGCGGACGAGCGTGGAGAGAATTTCGTTGCACTGAGGACGCTGCGTCGGATCCGCAGCCCAGCACTGCCGCATCAGATTCGAAAGCTCCACGGGGCAGTCCGCTGCAGGAGTCGGTCGGAGACCAGCGCTCGCCTTGGACAGAATTGACGCGGGCTCGTCGCTCAGTTCCGCAAACGGAGTTTCGCGCGTGGCCAGCTCCTGAAGAATCATTCCTAACGAATACACGTCGCCCGGTCGGGTCCGTTCGACGCGCTCACCAACAAGCAGCTCGGGGGCAACCCACAGCTTCTTGAATGCATTGGCGTGGTCGCCGTCTTCCTCGTCTTTCGCGCCCTTCTCGAGAGTCACGGCAGCGTAGAACTTATCGAGGCCAAAGTCTGCGTGACAGGTCCGGGTGCAAAAGGCTCGTAAGCATCAGATACCAGGGTTTGGCTGATACAGATTCCGTGTGAAAACATCAGCTACCAAACCCTTCGTCGATGAGAGTACATTAGGCGGACATTTAAACTCACCCGAAATCTTCAAGACCCAACGAGCGTCGACAAGGCTGAAAAACAACGAAAGAAGATAATGAATACCCATTCATCGCGTTTACTTACGCAATGGCCAATAAAACGTCATGATCACAAAATTAATTAAAACAAGCACGTCGCATGCCAGCCAACCGTACCAGTTCGACGATCGGAGGTTTCCGTGAACCTTGAAGTGGGAGGCATGGATAAACGCCAACCCCTTGGCCATGTCCGTCGCCAACGAGTACTTGAACAGCCACCTGTCCAAACGGAATGATTTGTGTTGACGAATGAGCAAATTGAATGTGAGGGGTACACACAGCTCGCTATTCCACAAATTAAAATCAAAGTGAAGAATAACGAATTCAGTCTGAAAGCGTGGAGTGACAATTATCACAAGAATACCCACGAGATATTGTAATTGCTATCGGCGAGAACATCCATAAGACTTCCGCGGCTGCAGAACTCTGCGAAAAATAGAGGTTGTCGGCAGTTGCGGTTTTCCGCCGTGATGATGTGTCAATATTGATACAGCTCAACCTGAAAGGGGCGACAACTCGCATTTGCTCAGATCCAATCGCAAGGGGCTGTGCTAGATACCTTGCAAAATGCAGACGTTGGGCGGGTCGATGCATGCTCCAACGAATTGCACGATGTTCGGAAAGGTCGTATCCCTACAACAACAGTGAATAAGCAAATGAAATGCCAATTGGTGGCACAATTACAACGAGACAGTGGGCATGCGGATTTGATGAACAAATTAGCGAACCCACTTCATGGCCTTCAACTCGACGAGAACGTCACGCGATACCGAGATCGATGAAGCGTTTATCTTGCGGATAGCAACGGCCACGTTTTTCCTGGAAATTTGGAGTAAGAAGACAGTGACGGCCACAATAATTATTTTGAGGACAGCTGGATCCTGTAACTCCATTACTCACCAGCGCCCGACCGGAATGAAATTTGCATCCGCGTGGCTGAAGTCCGACGTAGCTCCCAGACTCTTGTGGCTTTGCATGCTCCTCTTGCTGCCAAACACAGACGACCCTACCCAACAAGTAGACGATCTAATGAGCTCAAGGAACAAACGGTGCAGCTGACAAACTGCTGCAGTCGTCTAAATGACTTACCCTTCTGCCGGCCCCCTGCTCGGTGCGAAATGGAGAATGCATGAGTACATAACCGTTCTTGCATTCCAATAATGACCACGCAAGCCGTTGAATAGAAATCGCTACATGAACAGCTACGCAAATCAGAATTGTGCATTAGTGTCAAAATACTCAGTCGCACCTGTGGTCTGCACGTCGGGCCACATAACTCGCCAGGACATCGTCTTGAGGTCCCGCTCGTACTTCTTGCGACTGTAGATGAAAAACGCGACGAGAAGGAGGACAAGCAAGCCCCCGACGCCACCGACAACACCGCCAACGATTGCGGGAACATGATCTGCCATAGTACAGCGTGGAAACGTCACGCGGTCGCGGTGGTAAATGAGAAGCAGCTTGACAGGACACAAATACTAGCGAGATGTGCGACGTACCCGAGGACGCAGCCTGCACGGGAGGGCTACCCCAGTTGCCCGCCAACGGGGGCGACGTCGACCGGGAGGGCGCCGACTTGAGATCGTGGCGGCGGAGATCGCCCACGACAGACACGGTAAAAACCCCAAGCGGAACATCGACTGTCGTGCCGGCGTCGACAATGGCAATCTCAAGAGTTCGCTTGTTTCCCCAACGGCCAAAGTACAGCGTACCGAGCGGGTGGCTGAAAGAGAGGAGCGCATTGACCTGGCTGATGCTGTCGACCGGGGGAGTGTTGGTGTCCTTGGAAAACACGATGGTAATAACGTCGCCAGAGCCGTATATCGAGTCCTGTACGATAACGTCACAAGAACATTTTGTGAGATTAGTCCACGGCAAGGGATGGGGGCCCATACGGCGTTATGTCAGTACCTTGTTCGACGGGTCCGACGCCGTAACAGAAACGATGGCGGGTCCCGTCTCGAGAACGGTGATGTCAACGACGCCGTCGCCGCTGCCACTTTGCAGGTAGTCGTTCACCGAGTAGTGCACGCTATCCTTGTGGTAACCGAAACCGAGAGCGGCAGTGTAAACAATGTTGCGGCTCTTTGGAACCAAAGCGCCCGCGGACTGAAGCGACCCTGCGCCATCCGCGGCTGTAGTGCGAAGTGGAAATAAAGTTAGGAATACTTAGGGAATGATGAGTGCGGGACATGCGACTACGATAAACTAACGGTGTGTTCCTAGTGCAAACACTGAAAGTGAGCGGGCAATGCTTTGAACACAAGATCACATACGTTATTCAATCAGCCAGCTGAGATGAACGGCATTATGTATGCCAGCGTACTGCTCACCAACTGAAGGATGCGACACAGACACGAAAACACATGATCGAATAGAGCAGTGCCATGCGCACTACACAAGGTTCGTATAATACAGGAACCGATGGACATACAGAAACGACAACCAAAAAGTGCGTACCTGTCGCCGCAATAGTGCCCGTAGTCGGAATGACAGTAATGCGCGTCGTGATTGCGTCAGCGTCAGCATCCGTGGCATCAAGGAAAATCGTTATGGACTTCCCCTCCTCGACGATGACCGGAATTGGCGCACCTGTAAGAATAAGAGTCAGACAGAAATGCACAGAGGTCGTGACGTGCACGAATGACGTACGCAATCTCATGAGAACGCGACGTGATAAACGCCAATTTCCGCAAATTATGCAAATTAACCGGCAAAGTCCAGCTATGTCTGGCAGAACGGACGCACCTGGGATCGGGAACACGGAAGGCTGCAGAGTTGCCTTCAATTGGAGGCCAACATTCCCGCGCAGCGCAGGCCCATTCACCGCACTGTTCGTGATAACGCCGTTGTCAAAGTTCACGAGAATATCGAGGCCCGGGTCGGTTCCGTCCAATCGGGAGTACATGTTCGCCGCGATCTGCGCCTGCGATCTGGTGTGGTTCCATATGCGTACCTGCAGAAGGATGAGGTGCGCCGTTTACTTACGCACGCCAGTCGGGTGGACTGTAAGGCCGCAATGGCGACTTACCTCGTCAATGTACCCCTTTAGGAAGTCACTCGTGACCGGACCGTCACTGCTGGAATCGAATTCCTACGAGGATGCAGAACGCTATGTTCAGCACCACAACAGGCCCACGACAATCATATAGGTGAAATTTTGTGTGTATGCATATACAACAACTAGACAATTGACATGAAGAACACACATGCACAGGGAACCTCACCTGACCAAGACTCCACGGAAGGCCTGTTGCGTTTCCAATCACAGCTCCTGCAAGAACGGTTGTGTACGCTTGGACGCCGTCAATATAGTACGTGACACGCGTATCCACACCGTTGTTGATGACGTTGTAAACGAGGGCGACGTGCATCGCACGCCCAATGATGGGGTGGATTGACGCGAAGCTCTTGGAGCGCACGGTCGTCTGCATGCCGCCCGTGTAGCGCGCGAAGACGAGGATGTTCGCGCCGTCAATTGCGTGCTTGCCGATCAGCGACTGCGGAAGGGCAGTGCCAAATTAGCATGGTCAAGTATGCGATTCAACACTGAGGCTAATTAATAGCCATAGTGGATCTGGACGCACTGCGGGACAGGTCACACACACAAGCATAGTACATGTCGAAACACACAACACACACACACACACACACACACGCGCGCGCGCGCGCGCGTGCGCGCAACAGACGAGCACGCACACACGCGTACAACGGCGCGCACACACATGAACACAAAGACAAGTTACAGAAACACTGTAAATGACTGACACGGGACTCTGCACCACTCACATGACGATCAGATTGTTACTCCCATGACAGCACTGGCTCCCCAACAATTAGACGGTACAATACCTGGCCAATACGACTCGAATCGAAGCGCGCCCACATCTCGATGGTAAAGTTCACGGCGGGTTGGTACTCGCCAAAAGTGGCGTAATCTCCCTCGCCTGTGAAAAAGACGGCCTTCGCTCGCCCGGCCGAAGGACGGTTGTTCTGGGCGAGGGATATCGTCACCGTAACAGGCGCCGAGCACACATCGTTCGGGTCGCAGGCCGCGTACGTGAATGAGTCTGCGTTCGCGCCCACAATTCCCGCACGCGGCCTGTACACGACTCGCCTGCGCGGATTCGATGCCGGGGCATACGGCAGTGTCATATTCGGTGTACCCGTGATGTTCAGGAGCTGTGCGCCGGCGACCAATAGGTCAGACGTCCGCGACTGGTTTTCGACGGCCGCATCATACGTGTAGAGCGCACCGTTCGTTGGGTTCGTTAGGAGCACATGGGATATCTGAGCGCACGACGTGTCGTTATACTGGCACAGGGTAGCCGATTGGCCGCCGAGAGTGATGACGACGTCATAACTTTCCTTGCCGGAGACCGTAACATACGAGTTGACGAGGGGAAAAGGAGACGGAACGAGCGTCGGCGCTTCGTCGACGATGCCGGCGCCGAGGAAAGCGTCGGGGCCAAAAGTGCGCGCCTTGCCAATGAGGGACCCCGCGGCCTCGTCAAACGACCAGTACCCCTTAAGCTGGGCAAACTGGGGGTCGGACGCGAGAGCCGCGTTCGAAAACACGGCGGACATGCCGGCGCGGATCTCGGCGACAGAGCGCGAGACGTTCCACACCCTCAGTTCGTCCATGAGACCGCAATACGCACGCGAAAGCTCCACGGCGCGTACGACTCTGGCGGCCCGCATTCCGACGTACCACTTTGTCGCAATGAGCGCGGCTGAAGCGTCCTTCGGGCGCGTGGATGCGTAGTTCGTGTTGCTTGTCGAGGCCATTTGAACGCCGTCGATGTAACTGTCCCAAGAGGCCGGCATTGCACAAATCAGTGGCCGTGATCCATGTGTCACAGTAAGCATGGGGTCAAATGCGGTCGGGTGCCGCGTGCGCCCATGATTGTGCAACGAGTAGGGCAGCTCACCCAGTCACTTGAGAACGGACAGGTCCAGACAGTTTTTGAACGGTGAAGGCAAAGTGGTGGGGGCGCGAAAGCTTTGGGAGCAGCGACATTTTCGCGCCCTCCCACTGGATGCTCAGTGAGTTCTCGAGGTAACTGACTTCCAGAAGGCTGCGGCATGGGGAACATTGCGCCATTCTGGTCAAGTCAAGCTACATCGATGAGATTGATCGGCACTGACGAAAACTGTTTCCTGAGTGACATGTAATGGCGAAGCCGGAACAACGACAAGCACAGCGTAGAGAACAAGCAATCTCAGTTGGGACAGCGTTGTTTAGCTAAACTCGCGATGGCCGACCGTGCGAGTCAAAGTGCAGGGCGTACTTACGTTCCACCACTGGGATGCAGTTTCATGATTATCGTCTGCTGGTCGTTCGTTGTGCACGGTTGTATCCACCCTTCGATAGTGAAGTCATCGTAGAGGCCTATGAAGAAAAGAAACGGAAAAATTCGCCGGTTAGTGAGTCGGTTGGGAGAGTTCGCGGTCATTGACAGCACTGTACCGGTGCACCGCAGTAATGTTCGCGGCAATACCCGCACATTGCGTATTATCGGGTGGCCGCCGAAGGGGCTAGGGGAAGGGCTGTACTCACCGGGAATGTCGTCGATGGATATCCATGTCGTCCTTCCGTCGAAACTTGCTGCTCTGCCGGCACCGCCTCCGAGCACTTGCGCATTGGAGTTCTCGGTGCCGAATGCGAAGACGAGGAGGACCGCCGCAAATACGGCAGCGCCGGCGGCCGCGCCGCGCTCAGCCATCAATGGCGCACGGGCACGCCTGCAGAAAGCGTGCTCCAGAGACATTGCAAGCGAATTCAGTACAAACCCACTGGAGGGATTCAGCGCAAGTCGACACGAACAAGACTGATGAACGGGTCTGTTGCCACGACCATTCGCTGCCGTGTGTGTGCACAGTCGTCAAGCAGCTAAAAATAAACTGGCGAAAATAAGATGTGTACCCATTGATTGGACAGCCGACACGTGGTGAGTGCTTGTGATTGGTCCATCCGCGTTCCATTTCAGAGAAAAGCACGTTCTGATTGGTCCGGGGAATTCCGCAAAAGCACCGGAAAAAATTGGCTATTGCCCTGCTTTCGAATGCTAGGCACACAGTCACGTTACCATGTGACTGTCAATACGAGCAAAACCAGTGGAAAAGGCTGTACAATGATGTAAAGAACAGCACAACGCTTCGCCAACCCGCCCGGCTCAGAACAGAACTGAATTCGGCTTAACGCCCCCAAAGTCAGCCGGCGCAATCAATCGGCAACGCTCGCCGTCGAACGACTAGGCCAATGCATTCGGTCAGGCGAACGGCCACGTACCAGGTATCCTTCACACCGAACTGTTCCGCGTTGCTCGGCGTCCGTCACGTAAAGGGTTCGAGGACGTGTCACGCGATACCATCCCATCAGTCGCTGGTTCCCGAACTTCGCCGACGCGGCGCCGCTGCGTGCGAAGCGCGCACGAAGCAGGGTCGCCGTCACATGTTCCGAGCTGACTTTCCTTCTCAGAGCGGAAGGGGGGACGGCCACATAAGACGTCGACATGGCAATCGAAAGGTTGCAAGGATACCGCGACGGTTTACGTCGACGTTGTGCGCTTTACTGCGGCCGCACGCAACGACGACAAGGCGCGAGTAGCGGCACTGCCGCAGCGCGGCGTGCGCGGGCGATACTGCGGCGGTGCTCACTGAGGCGCCTGCCCAGTTACAAACCGCGCGCCGAATGAAAAGTTCCGCCTTCACAGTTCCGTTCGCTAGTCACCGGATGTACCAAGCGCATCACCACGTAGCGGTCGGTACAGCTCGCTCTCAGCCGCCGACGGAGGGCGCGCAAATCCGCAGACACCCACCAAGGCGGCCGTGGCCGACGCGACCCATGCCGCAACGCACATAATAAAACCTTCGTTGAGGTCGGTGTGGTCAAGCACGACATCGCTTATTACGCTGCCGTTCAGGTCGTTGCGCGCAGAAATTCCAAGGGCCATTGCGGTGATGCCACAGGCCACTGCACGGCGCCAACACGAGGTGCGTACTGTGGGTTAGCTTGTGGTAAGCGATAGCCGGCCGACGCGCGGAGAGATCATTGAGCCGACACAAAGAACCTTCAGCCACCCTGTTCGGTGTGACGCCAACCAGTTCCAATCAGCATGTCCAATCACGTGTGACTCGGCCAAACACAGCGTGCAGCAGTCGTTGCCGACATGGAGACCTCGAGCAGAACGGAGCTCACCGGTGAATGCGGCAAGCACGAGAAAGAATATGCGGAGTCGCGGCCGGCTTGGGTCCAGCAGCAGCAGACAGACGACCGTCATCGCGAGTGTTGCTACGAGCCCAAGCACCTAGGGAACGGTAGCGAAGAATGCAAGGTCGGTTACACGGCATCTCAGAACACTGCGACACTGTAAAGTCACTAAGCGCGCTCAAGTGCGGCTTCAACTGTCAACGACTACACACACGAAAGACACCCCACCACAAGTGCTGCGGCCGTCTTCTGCTTACTCTCGAGGTCGTCCACGTGCTCCACTGTGCACAAAGAGAACATTCATGATTCAGTCCGTCCGAGCAACAGCTAACCGACCCAGTTAACAAACAGGCATCCCCCCGCTCTTCTCTCGCAATCGGCAATCTGCCAAGACACTCACAGAGAGAGTCGCTGCAATCGTGGAAGTAGGAAGGGCCCGCAACGACCCACACACACTGCGTCCACAGTGTCGCAACAACTTTCACTCCGAAAGGAATGTCGCCGGCGCCATGCGGACCCGGCACATATATGCTCACATTCGTGGACATCCTGGTTTCAGACAAGCGTGCGTGTGTGAGATGCGAGATGCGCACAATACTTGCACAGTCATCCTTACATTATTCGACACCATGCACTGCTGTGCGTGAGAAACGGGACGCAAACACAGCATTCGTAGACAGCCTGGCCGCATTACACAAGCATGCGTGCGGGCGAAAATGAGATGCGCACAGCAACTCGAAGTCATCCTCACGCTTATGAGACAAGCATGCGTGCGTGACGGAAACACGGCACATGGCGGCGTGCACTCCGAGTGAATCACATCATGACGCTAAAAGACAAACAGCGCTAAAGGCTTAGAAGAAGTGGCAATAACTGAGTCCCGGGCAGAGAGCGGACGTCGCATCGGAGCCCACCATGGAGTGCCCGCGAGAGATCCCAAAAACATCGCAAAGGCAAACGAGGAGAACACAATTGCCACATAATGCGCCCCACGTGCGCAGCGACTCGATCGCTGACACATTTCCGTCACCCAGACTTACGAGACGATCGCCGACACATAGTTCTTTTGAATTTAACGGGGGCAGAGTCAAATTGGCCAACCCTACGAACCAGCGCAGCGCGTAGGAGACTCAGACTCTATTGCACCCGACAGGCCCCTGGCCGATGTGAAGGGGTCACGTGACGTCTTTGCAAGTCCGCTCTAGGTAGAAGTAACTGGCTTTGTGTCTCGCGACTAAAGTCAACGACAGACAATTGGGCTGACAGATAGCAGTCCTGTTTACACACAGAGGCCACCGCAGCGCCCAGCACTGCGTGTCCACGCGCGTGGCTTCGCGTGTGTACCCGGCGACAACGAAGAAGCAACCAGCACCCTCAGAGAGCGAGAAACTCGTCCCGCCGCCGAAAGTACTCGGCAAATCGAACGAGGGCATAGTCCAAGTAATCAAAGTCGATGTCAGAGAAGCGTGCCTGCACCAGCGCCCACGAGCCCCAGTAGAAATGGGCGGCCTGCATTGGAAGCGGCGGAACTCAGTCCCTGAGGCACACGCCGGTCACACACGCACAAACAGTGTAGCCGCGTGCGCGCACACACACACACACTCACACACACACACACACACACACACACACATAAAGCGACACGAACACGCCGAAAGGAGAGGCATACCAGCGCAAACTTGTTGACTTCTCGATAGAGGGCCTCCACTTCTTCCGGCTTCACTTCAGACTCGGGCACTGACGGATAAACAGTTCGCGTGAGCACCCAAGCACATTGTAGGGCGAAAATGCCCAGAACAGTCAAGGGAGCGCAAAGATGTCCATAACAGGCAAGCAGGCAAATCGCGCACCTCCGTTATAGGACGAGAGGTAATTCCTGAGCCACACGAGCTGGAACTCGCGGCGCGGGTAACGGCCGTAGTCGACAGGCTCCTCCATGCCCGCAAATTCGCAAAAGTGGTTGCCGATGTCAAACCCGCTGCGCATGCATAGGCACACGTCAAATCAGTAAGGTGGCACGAGTGCATGACACGGCGCATCCGCTGGCACAGCAGCACCGCACTCACCGGTAGCTGTTGTTGGCGTACTCGTAGTCGATAAAGTGGACCTTGTCCGTCTCAGCGTTGAACAGAATGTTCTTACAGAGGAGGTCGTTGTGCGAGAAGACGACCGGGGACCCAAGGCCCTCGAGTACGCCCCGCAGCCGCTCCAGCTCGGCGCGAATCAGCGGCATCGAAAACTTCTCCTTGTACTTGCGGTCCTTCGCGGGATCCTCAAATGACTCGGGCACAATCGCCAGCCACTTGTCGAGCGTCGCAAAGAGCATGGGCGTGCAGTCGCCGGGAACGTGCTTGCGGTGCCACTCGGCCACGGCGCGCGCCGTTAGGCGGGAAATGTGCGGGTCGCTCATGCCTGCGAGTTAGAAGACAAATGTCAGACCCCATTATAACAGTGAGCAACGCTGTCCAAAGTAAAGTCGACGAGGAAATAGAGAAGCATTGCACAGACAACGCTGCGAGCGCACGCCGAACACGCGACTGCACGCTCCTCACCGTCCACGTCAAGCGGCTCGCCCTTGATATAGCCGTAGCAGTACCCGTTTTGGAAGCGGCCGTAGACCTCAGGGCCGCGGCCATCGCCATAGAAACTGATCACATTCTGCGAGAGGCACGTGCACCGAAGAATTCAACCACTGTTACACGTGCGCGCCTCACACTACTGCCACACCCACGAACAGGCACACACAAACAAAGGAGTACGCATGCACGCAAGCGGTACCCACCACAATCTCCTGTTCGCGGTCAATGAGATACTCTGTCTTCTTGCCGTAGACGCGCACGAGAGCGCTGTCCTCCGTCCCATCCACATAGCAGAACATGACTGCAATGGCAGCGACCGTCCGTCAACATCGGTCGTCACGTGCGCAGTTTCCGGGACTTGTAACAAAAGTCAACGTGCACCGTCAAACCCCACCAACCAACAACGTATCCACCCAACGCACAGCAGAGTGCGCGCAAACCCACGCTTGTTCGTCATGCCCTGGGTAAACTGCTTGAACCGCAGGCGGTCCGTCGGCCAGTGCGGCTTGAGCTCTGAGATTATGTACCTATCAGACGGCGGGGAAAGGGGTAAGTGTGTGTGCATCCAACACCGCGGTCAAAAGGCAACTCAATCAGATGCGCCAAGTGTCACTCGAACACACAAAGAAAGCAAAACAGCCGCAAACGCACCTGGCGCCCTCTTCAAGCCGCTCGTGCTCGATGGCATAGTCGACAAATGGGACGGAATTCTCAATCTCGTTCTCGAGCTTGACGCGGCTGTCGGTCTTGCGCATCTTGTCCTTGGGGCAATCACCCGCTCAATCTGATCCAATCGTCGTTGAACAGCTGTTGAGTCCTTTCTTTAACACAAATTCAACGAATGCCTTTTGACGAGAGACACTTGTGGGTGTGTGTGACAAAAACGATCACGCCTCGTCCACACACACGCACGCACAGACTGCCACGCACACGCACACCGGCAGCGGCACACGACGACACTGCGGCTTCGAATGTCGGTCGCCTCCGCACTCTTGTCCACTCCTTTTCACGTGCTGTCCAATGAAGTGCCGCCAACGGAAATTGAGGCCGATTTGTATGGGCACAGTACCGAAGTGAAGAGCCGTAATAACGCGCTAATTGCCGTCGGATTGGGGTTTGGGGGACTGCGGCGTGATTGGCGCGGAAATGAGTATCACATATTCTATATTAATCGGGCCGAATTTAAGCACATTTTCAGTTCAATTTGCGGTGCGCGTGGACCACGAACATCGCAAAACAGTAATTCCCATATTTGCGGCAAGTGGTAACAGGCGTAACGTGGTAACATGATACTTTAGTGGCGAATGGCTCTGCGTTTCACACGAGAGCTTCGCCATATCGAGCGCACGCAATCCGACGAGACGCAAAATGCACGCAATACAATTCGGCGCCCGCGGTGTCACATTGAGACGCGGCTGTTTGCCGATGCAGCGCGCTTCCGGGGCAGCTCAATGCCCTCGCGCGGCTCGCACTCCGCTTCAGCCTCGTCGTCCTCAGGGACAAGCGCAGGCCGCGGTGACAATCGCCCGTCGTCGCCGGTGAACGTGAACTGCCCGTTCGACATCGGACTTGTGGGCGAGGGCGACGCGATGGGGGCTGATTGACCCTGCACATTCATCATGGCCTTTCGCGCGGACTTTGGGCTCGCGTTCACAAGCATGGCGGGAATTTGCCTCGCAATGTCGCGCACGATGGACAACGACTTTGCCTTCGCTCGTCCCGTTTTCTTCTGCGCAGGTCGGTCGTCGCAGCCGAGAGAGAGACGATCGGACCGTTCGCGGGGCTCCAATGCCAACGAACGTTGGTAAGCGGCGTCCTCGTTGAGAACAGGGTACGACTCGAAAAAGCGCACAACTGTGGGGTCGACTGTGGTCTTGTACCGGACGTGCTGCGACGATGTAGACACACATACAAGGGGGAGGGAGAAGGAGGAGGAGAGAGAGGGATAAATAAGGTGCAGTTCGCAATACAGACGGCAGGGGAAAAGCGAATGTATACGCAAGGCATACCTGGTACTTGCGAATGTCCTCGATCAAGTTTGCCATGCGGCGGTACTTTGTGAAGTTGACGAGTGGCTCGGGGCACGCGGGATCCGAGATAGTCGAGGGATTGCCCTCGTCCACGAACACCAGGTCGGACAGATAGACGCCTACGGAAAAGGAGCGCATTAATCATCGAAACTCACGCTGCGCAAAGGCACGGCGTGCACGCACACACGCGCGCACACAAGAACCACGCGCCAGTGCACAATGAACCACGCCACATACCAATATACGGGAGACATGGCGGGTTGCACGTGCTCAAGAGCGCGCGGTAGCCTGCGCGATTGTCGGCGGGAGATATGACAATTTGCAGCTTTTCAAAGCGTTCCAAGTGCTGGTCCGACACGAGCTGCGAGGAAACAGGTCAAGGAAACGGCACGCGAACTCACAACACGAAGCAAAATCGCGTGACGCACAGCACGCCCCATGGACAACGCACAGCACGCCCCATAGCCAACGCACAGCACGCCCCATGGCCAAGAGCACAATTAGACAAGGGCAGCGGATACAGCCCACGACCGCTTCATGCGGCTGATGCACGCGTTTTTAAGAGCGGCGAGCACTTGCGTCACCCCGTGGAAGTTGTTGAGGTCCATGAAGCGCTGCAACAGGAATGGCCGGCGTTACACATTACAGAGTTTGCCATTGATTTTCGCACGCCACAACCCACCTGTGCGAGGTCAATGACCTTCTCGATCGACTTGGAACGCCTCCGCGGCGTCTGCGCGCCCAGAATGAGTTCCACCACCCACGCCGACACCTGGTTGAAGCGCTTCGTGAGGGCCACGATGTTCGGCGCCACCGCGGGGTTCTTCGACCACGCCTGCCCGAGGCACTCCTTCGGCGCAATCGCAGCAAACGACGCCTGGTCCATGGCGGTGATCTGACCGGCCGTCAGCGCTGCGTCCACAAAGTCCGCGGGATCAAACTCGTTCATGCGACCCGCGCGCGGCGACGTCGGCTCGCTGCTGCCCGGTGACTCGTCCTCGGCACCGATGGTTTCGAGCGAATCCACGCTCAACGAGGTCTGTCGCTGCGATGGCGAAATGGGAGGTGCGACGCCGGGCGGTGGTCCGCGCGCAATGATGGGGCACAGACTAAGCGTAGCGGGCGGCGGAACGCCCAGGACGTCGGCGGGACACACCTCGCCGCCCACGTCCGCCAGTCGCAGCGAGTAGCGCGAAGGGTCCAAATTCCGCTTCGTGCACACCGTTCGCTGCACGTCGGCGTATGTCATGTCGGAGCGCACGCTGATGTTCGTCACCTCCTTCGTCTCGAACAGCGCCACGCGCATCACCGGGCCCATGCGCGTGGGACTCAGCGGCGGCGACGACCCAAGCACGACCGGCGACGTAGGCACGTCAAGCGACGGCGCGCGCGATCGCTGGAGGGAAACGGGCGACGCCGGCATGGTGGATTCGTCGTCACGCGACCCAATCTGACGCCGAACAACGTTCGCGGCCGCGCGTATCTTATCCCACGCAGAATCCTCGTCCGGCGACTTCTCCTGCGGGACAGACGCAGCGAGCGCGTCCATCTCCGCAAGCACCTCGCGATCCGTAAAGATGCCGGGGTCGAGGTGCTTTGCCGCGCTCGTCCACATCTGCAGCACCGCCATCACGTTCAGCATGCGGCCGAGGGCTGTCGTCGTCTCCGTGGTCGAGGGCAGCGACAATAGCGCGGCCTCGTCCTCTGCGGCCGCGTCGTAAACGGTACGCAGCGTGTCGAACACGCACTGGGGCGTGCTGAACGAACGGTACGTCAGCAGAAACGTCTTCATAAAGTCGAAATCAGCGTGCTCCGCGAGCTGCCGCGTGAGGCGCCCCACAGTGCCCGCCGTCACCACGGGAAAGGGACCCGTCTGCGGGTGCTGGAATTTGAGGTCGGGCGTGTCGATGCCCGTCTCGACACGCACTTTGCTGCCGTGTCCGCTGAGCAGCTGTGCGAGGGCCTCGAGTCCCGCGGCCGTCGCGAGATCATCAGGGGTGCGGCCCTCCTTATCCTTAAAATACGCGACGCTCTCCAGCGAAATCAGCCACGCGCACATGTCGCGATGCCCCGCACTCGCCGCGTAGTGCAGCGGCGTCCACCCATTGGTCCGCGCCTGGCGGTTGATCAGCGCGGGGGGCCCGTTTTCATACAACAGGCGCGCCACTTCGACCTTTCCACCCGCGCACGCGCGCGTAAGAGGGAGGCGCCCGTCGTCGTCCTGCGCAGTTACGTCCGCGCCCTTGTCGAGAAGAAACTGGAATTGCCAGGTTGCCATGTGTCAGTGATTCGCATGCATCAGAAGAAACAACGGATGCTCAGCGTGAATAATAACCGCAGTTGGCGCATGCGGCACCACGCGTGCGCAGGGCGACCCACCCGAACACACTCGAGGTGGCCCATCGCGGCCGCGAGGTGCAGCGCCGTGACGCCCTGCGGCCCCACTTCGCTGACGGCCTTGTCGTCCCCCTTGGAGCCCAATATGTCGCGCAGCTTGTCCGTGTCGCCGTACAGCGCGGCCTCGAGGAGCGGTGACTTGCGCTGCATCGTGCTGCCACGCCGGTCAAACGACGCGGCAACACCGAGCGTGGCCATGGCCGCCGACGCCACGTCGGTCGTCACCGCGCTACACAGCACGAGCGGCACTCGGATTCATCTCGTTACAGTGAAGGAGGCTCGTTGAGGCAATCCACGGCAGTAACGCGACGTCGGCCCGCACACCACAGCCAGCGCTCACATTCACTGCAGGCAGTGCGCAAAGTATAATGACAACAGCACGGAAAGCGCTCTTTTGCGCGTGCTTGGTGTGTGTGTGTGTGTGTGTGTGTGTGTCGATGTGCGCCGTTGCCAATACGCGATAAGCCACAACGATAAGGGTGCCGGACTAAATTATTAGGCCATACAAAATGTATGAAAACATTTTTATTCGAGTCACCGTTTGGAATCCCGAAAACAACGCGGCAAGGTGAGGGTTACGCCTGCGACAGGGGTGGGAGTTATAGTCGCCATTAGAGTTAGGGTTAGGAATACGGCGGGTCACGTGCAGTCAACCGGCAAATTTAATTTGGACAGTTGCCGAAACTAGTCGAAATTTCGCTCGTTTCAACTTACCGACCGCCAGGGCGGCGAAAAGCATTACACACAACCAGACACGCAAAGGGTGAGGGTTTAATCATCCGAAATTCACTCAATGCGGCGTAATAAATTCCGTGACTATGGAAATTGTATTGCGATTTGATCCCGAAATAAATGCCGGTCGCTTGTGTTTACGTTCGAGAAGGGGCGGTAAGTGGTGGGCCGGGGGGCTCGCAAATTGAAAGCAGCCCTTGTTTTTCCAAAGGTTTTGTAAAAATTTGAATCAAATCGCCCGGGTGCCCGACGCAACGCCGGTTGACTGATTGCGATCCGTCTGTTCCAGGTGCAATGACGGGG
>CALSCQ010001966.1:0-28385 GCA_943704525.1 Pigoraptor vietnamica | reverse complement strand
GGGGGGGGCTGACGTCCCTTCAATTCCGCCACAACTGCGCCGCTGACTCGTGCATTCGTGCGCAGGTGCGTTGCGCGCAAGCTTAACATCATCGCGGAGTTTGTCGGCTACGACCTTGCGTCTCTGTGCGAGTCGTCCTTCCTCTGCAACTCGCCCTGCCACGCGGCCATTCTCGATCTCACAATCAACGTCGCACAACTCAAAGGATGGGGCTTCGGCGTCGAAGACCTGCCCAAGGGCATTCTGCGCGCCAAGGTACTGTGCGTGATGTGTGTGTGTGTGTGCGTGTGTGGTTGTGTGAGTGTGAGTGTGAGTGTGTGAGTGTGTATGTGTGTGTGTGTGATTGTGTACGTGCGCGCGCGCGTGTGTGTGTGTGTGTGTGCGTGCGTGCGTGCGAGTAGTGCTGTGTGTATCGCCACCAATTATGTACCGAGCTCACGCGCTCACGCGCGGTACGTTCCACATTCCAGATCAAGCTTGCGACGGCATACATGGCGCTGGGCGCAACGCAGCACGCGCAGGCCATTCGCGAGCACCTGCGCGCCGAATCCGCCGACGCCATCAAGACGGCGTGCGAACGGCTCGAGAACACGGTGACCCGCGAGTTCTGGGAAGTCATCGACCGCAATGTCAACGTCGACTACGTTCCCGAGGCGCAGCGGAAGTTCCTGTCGGTCTTCCTGTCTTGGTTTGGCAAATGAGCGAGACGACGGGAAAAACTTGACCCATAGTGCACGCAATCGCATCGCGAAAGCGACCCAGCGATTGATTTGTCCGAACGATCGGCGAACGGGGCTTGCGATTTCGGACTCCTCCACATATCTAATGTCCTTCGCAGAGGAGCAGCAAGCCCGAGACAGACGTGAGCGCGCGGCTTGCGCCACAGGCACTGCCCACCGCGACACAAAGCAGAGAAATGAAACGCACTTCTGTGCACATTCTCACAACAACATTTGTATGCGCTCTTCCGCACCGTCCCAGAGTCCAGCTCACGGGACACGCAGCCGCACGCAGACGCGCACGCGCCTCTCCACGCATTACGACGTGAACGGGTGCGACGGCCGTTTCTCCAACCCAAGCGGCCCCCCGCGGCGACCCTGACCCCCGCCGGTTGCATCGTCCCCCGCACCCTCCGCGACGGCATCGTTCACCTTCTCCGGCTTCGGCTTTGGGCTCGTCTTCGGACTGCGCACGGAACCCGACGGGTAATTGTGGGCGATGGACCACTCTCGCAGCGCGTGCTTGTAGCGGGCGTTGAGGCGGACGATGCGGCGCTTTGTTGCGAGGTACGCATACGCCTGTTCCCATCCGGGGCAGATGCCGAGGGCGGTGAGGACGGCACACATGACAGTCGCGCTGCGGCCGATCCCAAACGCGCAGTGCACAAGCACGGAGCATCCCTGCGCGGGGTATAATCGGAGAGAGAGGCGTAAATAATGAGCACGCACGTAACCCACGGCAATACACGAACAACACGTAGAGGGAGTGTACACACGAGCGACGCACACCCAGCGCACCTGTGCTCGCATCTCCCGCACAAACTCGACCGCAGTGTCAATCTGTTCGACGGTGGGCGCCATTCCATCCCACGAGGGTATGTTGAGGTACCGCTTGTCGCGATAGGCGCGCCGCGGAAGCTCGCACGTGACATCAACGACGGCAATATTTGGCGATTTCGCTAGTGTCGCGCACTTCTCGTCGGTCGGATACGAACCCAAATACAGACCCTCGTGCACTGCGGAACCAAGGAAGTCATGCACGCAATGAGGTTGAACTCTTTCGGCACACGATACACACAGATAGGGAAACACGACGCACGCACGCACGCAAGCACGCACCCTCCGAGGCCGCCTCAATGTCCGTGTGCCTACTCCAATAGCTACGCATACGGAGGGCGATGAGCAGCAACCACGGCCACCACAGCCACATGGCCCAAAGCGGGATGCTGCCCGCCCGACTCTTGAAAAACAGCCCTGTGCGACACGAGAGGGCGTTAGTAAAAGATCGAAGCACGAAAGTTATATTGTTCCACTTGCCTCACCTGTCTTTCCGTAGGCCATGCCAAAGGTCGCCGTCACAATGTTGAGGCCGCAGTGCACGAACACGTAGCGGACGACGACGGGCATCGCGGCGAGGATGCCCACGGCGCAAAAGACGCACCCGAGCACAAGCGGGGGTATTAATTGGCCCATAATTGCGACGAGAGAAACGTGCTTCGCTGGTTGAATCCAAGGGGCATATGCGTGCGCAAAAGGCGCACGAAAAGGTTTACATGCGATTGAAATCGGAGTCTGCGGAAAAACGATGTGAACGAACGAGTGGCCGGAGTAACAGGCGGGTTACCAACTCGCCGAGTTCTCGGAAGTTGTAACATTAGCGAGATCTCGGAATGCATCGGCAACGTCGTCATCGCGGGTATTGCCATTGCGACAGCAAATAAGTAAGGTTAATTCAAACCGAATTAGTATCAAACTCTATGGGAGGAGTGTCTCTCAATACACTACTAAAACCCGAAATTCATTTAGCCCAATTAGAGATCGGGATTATTTGAGCGAATCGAATTCCATACAAATTTCATACTGAGGGAAAATTATTAGCAGCGGTACGTCAGACACACTATGGCCCCACGTGTGTGTTCGCCTCTCTCTCTCTCTCTCTCTCTCTCTCTCCCCCACACACACCTTCTTTATGCGACGCCGCATCTTCCCGATACTCTTTAGGAGTCCCTCCCCACCACTCTCTCTCCCAAAAAAAAAAAAAAAAAAAAAAAAAAAAAAACAAAAAAAAAACTCAAAAAACCAAAAACCCATTCCGGAAAAAAAAAAAAACCGAAGATGAACTCGCAGCAGTATGCGTTCGTCTCTCTCTACGTCGGTGACCTTCACCCCGACGTCAACGAAGCTCTGCTCTTTGAGATCTTCAACGCGGTCGGCCCCGTCGCGTCGATCCGCGTGTGCCGCGATGCGCTCCTGCGTCGCTCGCTCGGCTATGCCTACGTCAACTTCCACAACCCCGTGGATGGTGTGTTTTCGCTCCCGCAATTGTCGGTGGATGCATGACGAGTGGTTGAGGGCGAATGGGCATGTGTCGGTGTTCACGGCGCCGTTGTTGTTGGTGCTTGATTGCGCGATGCGAACTTTTCGGCTGTCGCGCAAATGATGTGCTCACACAAAGTGCTATTCCCTTCTGCAGCCGAGCGTGCCCTCGACACGATGAACTACGTCCCGATCAAGGGCCGTCCGTGCCGCATCATGTGGTCCCAGCGCGATCCCTCGGTCCGCAAGTCCGGCGTCGGCAACATTTTCATTAAGAACCTGGACAAGACGATCGACAACAAGGCCCTCTACGACACGTTCTCGGCGTTCGGGAACATCCTCTCGTGCAAGGTCGTCCAGGACGAGAACGGCTCGAAGGGCTACGGCTTTGTCCACTACGAGACGCAGGAGGCGGCCGACCAGGCCATCGCAAAGGTCAACGGCATGCTTCTCAACGGCATGCAGGTGTACGTCGGGCCGTTCATCCCCCGCCGCGAGCGTGCCTCTGCGCTCGGCGAGGCCGCGTCGCGCTTCACGAACGTCTACGTCAAGAACCTCTCGACGGACGTTGACGAGGCGAAGCTCCGCGAGAAGTTTGAGCCGTTTGGCGCCATCACGAGCCTCGCGCTCATGCGGGACGCCGAGGGCAAGTCGAAGGGATTCGGCTTTGTCTGCTTTGAGAGCCACGATGCCGCCGCGCGCGCCGTCGAGGCGGTGAACGGCACGGAGCTCGACGGCAAGCCCGTGTTTGTCGGCCGCGCCCAGAAGAAGAGCGAGCGCGAGGCGGAGCTCCGCCAGCGCCACGAGCAGCTCAAGGCCGAGCGGATCAACAAGTTCCAGGGCGTCAACCTCTTCATCAAGAACCTCGACGAGACTGTCGACGACGAGCGCCTCCGCCAGGAGTTTTCGGCGTTTGGCAACATCACGTCGGCCAAGGTCATGCGCGACGACAAGGGCAACTCGCGCGGCTTTGGGTTTGTCTGCTTTTCGTCGGCGGAGGAGGCCACCAAGGCCGTCACCGAGATGAACGGGCGCATCATTGTCGCCAAGCCCCTCTACGTCGCGCTTGCCCAGCGCCGCGATGAGCGCCGCTCGCAGCTCGCGATCCAGTACGCGCAGCGCAACCCGAACGTGCGCATGCAGCCGGGCGCAATGGGCGGCCCCATGTTCGCCGCGCAGGGCCCCTTCCTCTACCAGGCCCCCAACATGGGCGGTCCCGCCGGCGGCCAGCGCGCCGCGGGTATGATGTTCCCCCAGCAGATGGCCATGCGCCCGCGCTGGACTGCCCCCGGTGCCGCGCAGCAGCCCCGCCCCGGCTTTGGCGGGATGCCCGCCGGCGGCTATGGGATGGTGCCCCCTCAGCGCGCGCAGGGCGGTAGCGGCCGCGGTCGCGCCGCGCGTGCGCCCCAGCAGCCCGGCGTCGCTGGCCAGCGTCCCCCGGCGAACGGCGTCAACGGCGCGATGGGCCAGCCCGGCGTCGCGCCCGGCATGCCCGGCAACCGTCGCGCCGGCCCCCAGGCCCAGGGTGGCATCAAGTTTGGTGCCAACGTGCGCAACGCCGGCGTTGCTGGCGTCGCCGTGCCCCCGCAGGCCTCTGTGCCCCCGATGGCGCCCGGCCAGGAGCCGCTGACGGCGTCGATGCTCGCGGCGGCGTCCCCCGAGGACCAGAAGCAGCTGCTCGGCAGCCGCCTGTTCATGCTCATCCAGCCCATCCAGCCCGAGCTCGCGGCTAAGATCACAGGCATGCTTCTCGAGATGGACAACTCTGAGCTGCTCCACCTGCTCGAGTCGCCCGAGGCGCTCACGGGCAAGGTCGACGAGGCCGTGGCCGTGCTCCACGCGCACCAGCAGCAGCACGACGGCGGCGAGGCCATTGCCGTCGGCGACGAGAAGGGCGAGAAGTGAGGCGGCGATGCGCGGTCAGAGTGACCCGTCCCCGCCTCGCGCTTCGCGTGCCTTTCCCTTTGCACTGCGTCGTGTCGTCGCTGCGCGCGTGTTTGGCCTGGCGCCGCGTGCGCGCTCCCTTTGCTTTTCTTTTCCTCGCCCTTTTCCCGTTCCTTGCGTTTCGTTTCGCACCGAACGTGTTTTCCAATGAGAGAGAGTGGGTTTCCAACGCAAAACGTTGCAAAGACATGTCTGTGGAAAGCCGAGTAGTCCTAAAAATAGCAAAAGAGGATGAGGCCGATCCAGGGTGGCGATGGACGTGTGCTGCCGTGACCAAGTAGTGCGGCTTTGCTGCCGCAACTAGCGGATTTGCCACAAGTAGTCACTAGTTGTGGCAAAGTAGCTTAGAGTTTCCATTGCCCACAACGAAGGGCGTCTTGCACAAACGTCGCGGAGACGACGAGATGCTATCACACATGAAAAGCGCATACGAACGCACGCACGCACGCATAGCACGCCGCACCACGCAATCTTGCCAATAGCTTAGACGGGTCAACAGGAGCCACACCACCCTGACGGCCGCTTGTCGTCGTCGAGGGACACGCTTGTCCGCGTGGACGACGGCGAGCGGTCGTTGTGGGTCATCTCCCCAATGAGCGACTCGATCGCCGCGCGCACCCCCTCGCCCGTCTTGGCGCTCGTGAGAAACCACGACAGAAAGCCCTCCGCCTCTGCAAAGCGCGCAATTTCTTCGTCGCTCACGGCGCGCTGTTCCACGAGGTCGCACATGTTGCCGACAAGGATGCACGGGAGTGGGGAGCCGTCCGGAAGGCGGACCTTTGCGTCGACGTCCCGCTTCCATTTTGCCGCCACTTGCAACGACTCTTCCCGCGTGACGTCAAATGCGACGATTGCCGCGTCGGCGCCACGGTAGTACACGTGCGTCAGGCCCACAAATCGGTCTTGGCCTGCGTGTGTGCAGAAGCACGTGAGCGCAAGCGAGTACAGCGCGAATGGGAGGTGTGTGTGGTCGTGTACACGAATTGTGTGTGCAACAGCACGTGAGTTCCCTGCCGATGCAAGGGCGTGCAACGGGTGGTGTGTGTGTGCGTCGTGTACACGCAATGAATTGTGGCGTACGAGCGAACGATGCTCACCCGCAAGGTCCCAGAGCTGTAGTGGTATGGCGGTCGACGTTGCATGAACGTGAAGATGGACGAGAAGCAGTAGAGCAACCGAGTGAAGGAAGTGAGAGAAGAGCGAGTTGTGAGCCATCGTGCAAAAAAGGCACAGCAGCGTGGCGCATGCGTGCGAGATGGGACACTCACGTGCAGCCGCACTTTCTCATGGGGTGTCCAATCGATGATTTTGAGGGCAAAGTCCACTGCGACGAATTGAATGACGAGTGAGATTGAGTGCCGGATCTGTGTGATACACACACACACACACACACACACACACACACACACACATACACACATACACACACACACACACACACATGCGCGCGCAGCGACTATGTGTAGTTACATCAATCCAAGAAGACGGAACATGGCATCAGATAGCGAACCAAAGGAACGGAGAGACACCCACCACCGATAGTCTGCGCATAATCGTCCGAGAACTGGTCGCTCACATAGCGGCGGATAAGGCATGTTTTCCCTGCCACGCGTTTATACACTTATCAGCACAAAACAGCGCTGCATATCACATGCACACACACACACACACACACACACACACACACGCACACACACACACACACACACGCACACACACACACACACACGCACACACACACACACACACACACACACACGCACACACACACACACACACACACACACACACGCACACACACACACACACACACACACACACACGCGCACGCACGCACGCAGAAGTCGTGCATTGCAAGCGAGACGCAGCTGAAGGCAAGAACCAGGGAGTTTGTGCGTTTTCAGTGTCTGATAACTGATGGATGCACACTCACCCGTGCGAAAGCGTCCGACGACAAGCACTTTAAAGACACGCTCCATTCGCACAGCGAAGCGCACACGCGCAAGTCACCGGCAACAACCGCCGCAGGGCGATCGCCCGCGATGCGCGCGCACACAGCGCGACGGGCGAGATGCGAAATGACAGCAACAAGTGGACCGCCGCTTCTGACGAACAGCTACTGCACGTAATATCCCTTTGTGAGCGAGACACCGTACACACGCACACACACACACACGCGCACATGCACGCACACGCACATGCACGCACACGCACATGCACGCACAAGGAGAGCAAAAGACGGTACGCACTCGATCACAGCGGACGACAACCGTAAATCGCCGGTTATCGGGGCCATGAGTCACAGCGTTGGAGGTCGTCATGTGACGCACAAAGTTGATTGTCCAGACAACCGTAACGAACACTGTTACCACGCGCGGGTGCACCCAAATCCGGCACAAGAGAAGGCCGCCGCAGTCGACACTACACCACTCAAACTCTGCTTCTATTGAAAGAAACAACAAAAACACGGCAGCTGCTTCCACTGCCCCAGCACATTTGACAAATGCCGGTTACGACGTTCCGGCGCACTGTACCACGCGCGTGTGTGGGTGACGCGGCGAGTTTACTTCTTGAAGCGCTTGTAGATCTCGCTCACGTAGAGCATGACGCACTTTGGGTCGGGGCGGTCCGTGGCCACCATGTCCTCCACGTCCAGCAGCGACGTCACCTGCGCCGTCGCAACGATATGGACCTTAGATAGACACCACGCCCCACATAGGATGGCATTTGTCGCGAACCACAGCTTGCACGAACAGTGCACGAGACACACTGTGCCCACCCCTTCGGCCGTGGCAGCGTCAAATGCAAGCTCAAAGAGACGCGCGCGGTTGCCCTTGTCGATTGATTCGTACGACGGGAGGCGCGAGGGCGCAAGGCGGTGCATCAGCGCGTAGAAGGCCAGCCCACTCGACCAGCTGCGGCTGAAGTTTGATATGTCGACGCCTTCGTACCCGGCGGTCATGTTCTGACACCACTGCAGCAGGGCCTCCTGCCCTGTCTTCGGCTTGGCAGGCGCGCTCGAAGCAGCGGGCGCCGCGCTCTTCTGTGGGGTGGTTGCGGGAGCTGCCTTTGCGGGCGTGGGGCTCGCCGCAGCCGCTTCCTCCTCTTTGCGCTGCGCACGGCGGGCCATCTGCCGAGAACGTGCGTGCGCGTCAGAGTGGTCAGACAGCTATGGGCATGCATGCAAACTGCACAGCACATTGGGACACAGACGAAATTGTTTCCTCTTGAACCACAGGCACTGACACACAGCACACGCAGGCGCACGACGCACCTGCCGGCTGATGAAGGCCTTCTTGCCGCACCCGTCGCAGTAAAACTTGCCGTCAATGTTGAGGCACGACGTCGACAGCTTCTTGTTGCAGCCAAAGCAGCCGAAGCACGCGATGTGGAACGACACGCCCGCCACCTCCGCGACCTGTCCGGACAGGCCCTGCCCGCACTTGCCGCACGTGCCCAGCGCGGGATCGAAGACCTGCACGCGCCCTCCTTCCGCTTTGCCCTCCATTGGCGCCGGTGCGGACGACGGCGCTGCCGCGGGAGACGGTCGCCCGGGAACGGTCGAAGCTGCAGCGCTCGAAGGCGCCGCTGTCGGCGGGGGCTTCCATCCGCCCGCAGATGCCGAACCGCCGGCTGGGCCTGCGATGGTCACAGGGCGCGACGTGGATGCCGTCTTGAAGCCGCCGACAACTGGGGTCTGCGGGGAAGCGACGGACAGCGGTCTCGATGGGACAGCGGACGAAGGGGCGAGCGTCGACGTGGTCTTGGCGGCGGGAGACACGGACGTCGCCACCGTGGAGCCGCTCGCTGGTGATGGCGTTGTGGCCGAAGGGGCGGACTTTGCGGCTGGCGCAACCGACGAGAGGGGACGCGGGGCCGACGGCGCGTTGATTTCGTGCAGCGCTTCCTTCGCTTGCTGCGGGCGCAATGGGCACTGTCACACATTGGCGATGCTCGCGTGTGCATTTTTGACAGGGGTGTGTGTGACATTCGCTCCAGAAGGTGCAATGGGACGCACAACCAGCACGCGACAATGTGCCGCGGCACGAAACGGCGCACAACACAGGGCACAGCACGCACCGCGTCGCGCGCACTCCGCTTCTCCTTCTCCTTCTCGGCCTCCGTCTCGCGCATGCGCTGCTCCCACAACAACGCCTTGTCGTTCAGCTTGCTGCGGCGGTCACCGGCAGCGGACGGCGCCGGCGCAGACAGCTGGCTCGCCTTCTCCTCCTCCAGTCTTTCGCGTTCCGCCTTCTCCTTTTCGAGCCGCTGCTTCTCCTCACGCTCCTTTTCGAGTCGCGCCTTTTCCTCCCTTTCTTTTTCGAGTCGCAGCTTCTCCTCGCGTTCCGCCTTCTCCTTTTCGAGTCGCGCCTTTTCCTCCTTTTCCTTTTCGAGCCGCTGCTTCTCCGCCCGCTCCTTCTCAAGTCGGAACTTCTCCTCCTTCTCCTTTTCGAGCCGCAGCTTTTCCTCCTTCTCCTTCGCGGCACGATCCTTTTCCAGTCGTTCGCGCTCCGCCCTTTCCTTCTCAAGACGCAGCTTCTCCTCCTTCTCCTTTTCGAGCCGCTGCTTCTCCGCCGTCTCCTTTTCCAGTCGCTGCCGCTCGGACTTCTCCTTCTCGGCACGTTCGCGGTCGGCATTTTCCCGCTCCATGCGCTGCTTCTCCTCCCTCTCCTTATCAAGACGCTGCTGCTCCGCCCTTGCCTTGTCCTCGCGCCGCTTTTCCTCCAGTTCGCGCTCGTGTCGGTCGATAGCCTCCCGCTCCTTCTCCACACGCAGGCGCTCTTCCTTCTCCCTCTCCACCCGCGCACGCTCCTTCGCACGCTTCTCCGCTTCGACACGCTCGCGCTCGGCGGCCTCTTCCGCCCTCCGCCTGTCCTCCAGCTCAGCACGCTGCCGCTCCTCCCTCTCCTTTTCGAGGCGCTGGCGCTCCTCTCTCTCCTTTTCCAGTCGGCGCTGTTCCTCGCGCTCCTTCTCCAGTCGGCGCTGTTCCTCGCGCTCCCTCCCCGCTCGTTCGGCGTCCTTCTCCCGCCGAATTCTCTCGTTCTCGACGCGCTCGGCCTCTGCACGCGCCCGTTCCTCCGCCTCCCTCTCCCTCTCACGCGCCTCCGCCTCCTGTCTGGCCCTCTCCTCAGCCTCACGCGCGCGCTGACGCCCTTCTTCGCGCTCGTCCAAGATGCCGTCATCGCTCTCCGTCGCGTCGCCGTCCGTGTCCGTCGCACGCTCCGCCGCCGCGCCCTCCATCGCCGCAAGCTTCCGCCGCTCCTCCTCTTCGCGGACGGCGGCGAGCTCCTTCTCGCGCCGCTGCTTGCGCCGGTCTTCTATGCGCCTC
Organism: Pigoraptor vietnamica; assembly: GCA_943704525.1. Classification (NCBI taxonomy): domain Eukaryota; class Filasterea; order Ministeriida; family Capsasporidae; genus Pigoraptor; species Pigoraptor vietnamica. The sequence continues at coordinate 18,077 of CALSCQ010001966.1, read as the reverse complement.
TTCTTGGCCTCCTCCGACTCCTCCGGGACAGCGTCCACATGGCCCGCAGGGGGTGTCTCAGGCAACGGCGGCGCGTAGAGGGAGGCGACCGGGTTCGGCACCTGCGGCACGTGACCGTCGTCGGAGGAAGCCGACGCCGTGTCGAGGACGTTTGAGACGGAAAAGCGCGCGAACTCTCTGCGGCAGACGAGGAGGAGATGTCGGTTACCTTTCTTTAACACGCACGCACACGGGCCGAGCAAACATCAATGCACACACTGAAAGAAACACACACCCACACACCCACACACCCACACACCCACACACCCACACACACACACACACACACCCACACACCCATACACACGGCACAGATGCGCTCGAAGCTTCGTGAGCCACGGAATAGCACACAGAGCGAGTCGTCGCGCATGCACTCCGAAACCGACAGCGACGCCTTCCCACCTGAACATCTCCATCAGAATAAACTGGACCCATCCCTCCATGTCAATCTCGTTCTCAGCCACGAGGATGAACGAGGGCTTGTCGGGGTCGCCGTGCTGCAACGTGAAGATGCACGGCTCCTCCTTCTTGAAGCGCCGCAAGAGGTCGTCGTCGTCAATCACATCGACCATGTAACTATGGCGACAAGGCAAAGTCGGCCACGTGCCCGTTAGTGAAAGGAAATGCAGATGTGCACCGAGGGTACGAGACATTAACAGGAAGCCATACCCACACACCCCCGCGCGCGCACACACACATGCACGTACACGCACAGACACACAAGACACCTCCACACGCACGCAGACACACGCATGCAGACACCCGCGCGCACACACAGACACACATACGCACCCCGTGAGGTCGATCATGCCGAGCGCCTGCGACTTGAGCCCGTTGTTCTTGAAGTAGTAGAGCGTGCGATTTTTCAGCGCAAACCAGCGCAACTTCCACGTCTTGAACTTGTGGCCGCGCTTGTAGAGGTACCCATCGCGCAACGGATCCCCAAGCGCACCGAGGCGCACTTTGCCGCGCGTGCCGTCGTCCATCTCAGCGAGCTATGCGCGCACGCACGCACGCACGCACGATGAGGGCACGCCCACACACGATTGTGGGTCAAGCAGTGAGCCACACCCCGAACTCTCAGCTTGAATCGCGACCTTTTCACGTCCTCATTAACGCATTGCGCGCACGAAGGAGAGCGGGAAAGAGGCGGTCGGAGTGCGAGCGCGTGGAGAAGGGTCGATGGGCTGATGTGAAGATATGTATGTGTTGTTTACCGTCGCGCAAAAAAAGTGCTGACACGGATCGATCACGTGACGAGCGTGCGAAACAATGTGTACGGCCATTACTGGGTCTGCATCTCAGTTTCTTGGAAGAGGGCACCGATTTTTGTGTCTCTCGAGGGCGCGCTCACAAACACACCGCAACCGTTTGCGCTTCGTGGCGTCGTGCGTGCGGACATTCTCGTGATCCCCCCTGGCAATTGTGTCGCGCGCTGCGGCGCGGAGTTGCCCAGCCATGGCGCAGAACTACATCCCCCCAACGGTGAGACGAAGGGCATCGTGCGCGCGTGTGCGTTTGTTGTAAACATTGCATGCATATTTGAGAGAGTGGGGTGTGCGTGTATGCGGAAGTGCGAGTGTGCATGCATGATGTGAATCACGAGCACGTATTTGCATTGCGTACTTTTCCGGTGGTTTGAGCCACATAGCCCGTTTCCTCTCATTTCTCACGATGTCCCGTCCGCCGTCCCGCACGCACGCGACCAACCTCTTGCATGTGTGTGCGTGAGTGCGAGTGTGAACGCGTTGACGTGAATGATGTGCGCACGCGTTTGCGCTGTGGCACGCTGCTCGTTTCCGTCGTTTCTCACGATGTCCCGTCCGCCGTCCCTCCCACGCACGCGACCACTCCTCCACGCGCAGAATTTCGGCATGGTTGAAGAGGACCTCTATCGGTCTGGGCAGCCCAACGAGCTCAATTTCCCCTTCCTCGAGCGCCTGCGACTGAAGCAGATCATCTTCCTTGCACCGGACGACCCCTCGCGACCACTGTGGGCTGCGCTGTTGTCGTGCGTGTGCATGTGGGCGATGGATGTGCTATGTGTCATGCACACGCGCGCTTATTATCGTTCTTTCACTGGACGACCCCTCGCGACCACTGTGGGCTGCGCTCCTTCGTCGTGCGTGTGCATGTGGGCGATGGATGTGCTATGTGTCATGCACACGTGCGCTTACACTCTGTTTTTTGTGCGGGTGCATGCGGGCGACAGATAGATGCTATACACACGCGCCCCTACACCCAACACCGGGGCGCGCTGTCACCGCACTCGTGCGCACACATTGGTGTTTATTCGCATGGCTCTTATTCAGTGGTTTGTGCGAATGATGCTATCGTCTGTAGATGGACGGCATATAGGGTGCACGTTCGTGTGTCTTTTCCCTCTTGCTAGCACGCCCCTCATCTCCCCGTCTCTCTCGCAGCCTCAACTTCGTCGACGACCACGACATTGAGCTTATACACCTGGGGCGCAAGGACTCGCAGAACCAGTCGTGGAATCCCATTTCGGAGGAGACGGTGATCGAGGCCCTCAAGATCATCCTCGACCCGCGCAACTATCCCCTGCACATCATGTGCAACCTCGGCAGGCACAGGACAGGTGCGTGCGTGCGTGTTCGCGCGTGTTGCTGCATGCATGCGCGCTATTTTATGTTGCGCCATTGGGGTGTAACGGAAGCGGGAGCAGGCATTCTACTCTGTTTTGTGTGCATCTCTGTTGTGTGTGTGCGTGCGTGCGTGCGTGTGCGCGCGTGTTGCTGCACGCATGCGCGCTATTTTATGTTGCGCCACATGCATGCACGCACTGATTTCATTTGCGGTGTTGGGTCGAAGGGTACGATGAGAATGTGTAGCTGGTTCTTTGCGCTTGTGTGCACAGCCTTGTGCCGTGTGCGGTGTGTATGAGAGCCGTCTCAGTCGCCTGACACTCGAACGCCCAGGCACTCTTGTGGGCTGCCTGCGCAAGCTTCAGCGGTGGAATCTCACGAGCATTTTTGAGGAGTATCGGCGTTACGCGGGCAGCAAAGTGCGCCTCCTCAACGAGCAGTTTATCGAATTTTTCGACACGGACCTCGTCGCTGTGCCGCCGAACCGACCAAACTGGCTGTGAAGTGGCAATTGCGTTGCGTGTGTGCGTGCGTGCCTGTGCGTGCGTGCGTGTGCGTGGGTGCGTGTGCGTGTGCGTGTGCGTGTGCGTGCGTGCGTGTGCGTTTCGTAATTCGGTGTGCGCTGTCGCTGCGAAAGCGCTTTGCGGCGGCAAAAAAACAAGTTCGCACAAGGCGTTTTGTTGGAAGCGCCAATAACGCACCCTCGCGAGAAGCGAGTGTGAGGCCCGGACAACTCTCCCGACTATATTGTTTGCGCAAAGCCATTGCAACAGGATCTGTTATTGAGTGACGCAAGCCGAACGAACGCGAGAGTGAAACGCGAAGCGAACAGAAAGTACGCCGCAGACGCTTACGGAGCTTGTACAATATTTAAACACATCACCGTACCAGCAATTACAGGGTGCAGCCGACAATTGGAACGCTATCCGGACATGTCCGCGCGCGCCTTGAGCTGGTTCGGGAGGACGAGCAGGATCGTCTCCTCCTTCCCGAGCCCCTTGAGCTTGAACGAGCCCAGGTCCTTCACAGACACGCTCTGCAGCAGCGGTTCGCACCCCTTCGACGCCGCAATCTCCTGCCAAGCGCCCAGGCTGATCACCACGTGACCGCCCGCGGCGACCGACGCGACGCGCGCAGAGCGGTTCACGACGGGCCCAAAGTAGTCCATTCGTCCCGTGACGGGGTCTGGCTCGCAGTCCGGCGAACCCGTGTGGATGCCCATGGCCACGCGAAGTCCCCGGTGGACGACGTTGCCGCCGGGCTCCTTCACGACGGCGCACTCCGGGCGCGCGAGCAGCTCGGGAGGATAGTCGATCGCGAGCATGGCGAGCTGGACGGCGTGGCACCAGCGCAGCGCAGAAATGGGGTTGTCGAAGGCCGCCATGAAGGCATCGCCTGGGAGGAAACAAGACAGGACGCTCAGTTACACCAGTTACATACTCCTCAAAACAACGCAAACAGGATGGGGGCGCGCGCGCGTGCGCACAAGGTTAAATTGTTACTTGAGAGCTGCCGTGGCCACCGCCCACCTTCCGTCTTGACCTCGTATCCCCGATGCTCCTTCAAGAGCCGCCGTAGGACTTCGTTGTGCTCGCGCACGGCCGCGCGCATGGCGGCCTCGCACGTCTCCCAAAGGGCAATCGAGCCAATGACGTCGGTGAAGACAAGCGATACGCGGCCAACGGGCGGCGCAATGTCTTGCGACGTGGCGTCGGACGACTGCACGGGTCGAAGAAGGAGAGTGAGAGAAGGAAGTGAGGGGCGAAGTGAAGAAAGGAAGCGTATAAAAGCACTCCAAAAGAAGATGTGTGCACCGTGACACAAAATTTGACAATGGCATAACGCACCTTGACTGCGTTGACGAGCGTCGTCCTGAACAATCGAACGCACGGCGGAGAGGGGAAAGGAGAAGTCAATCACATGTGACGACAAGAGGCGCAGTTGCGGCTCAACAAAACACGCAGACATCCAGCACACACGAAGACCCACTTCCGCCGGCCCTTGATCGACGTCCGCGGCAGGTAACACACGACGACGCAAATGTTGTCGCGCGCGCCGTACAGCCACGCAAAGTCACGCAGCCGCTGAGCTGCCTTGTTGGGCGACGGCTCCTTCCCCGCGATGTCCACGGCCATCTGTCGAGAGACGCGTGTGAGCGACGTCGAGTGTGTGTCAGATGGACCGGAACAGCCGCGCACGCACATATCTAAGGAATCACTACCTACAATGACCAACAACCCAGCGAACGCCCAAGACACGCGACAGCGCACCTGCGGAGAGAGGACCTCCCACACGCTCCCCGTCGCAAGAATCACGCACGCGTCGTCCCCAGCAAGCTCCACAGACGTCGTGTACGCGTCGCAGCTCACACTAGGCTGGTGAATAAAGTGCCCAAAAGCGCGCGAGACGTTCACCGTCCCCGCGATGCGATCGGATCCCGTGACCACGCCTCCGACGAGGCGTATGCGCTCCCTCTCGCCGGCATCCGTCGGCACGTGAGCGCGGGACAGCGGGACGGCGCGCCCGTTGCGGCACAGCACGGCCATCGCATTGCCCACATTCGCGGCACACAGCGTGTCACCAGAGACATACACGGCGACGCCGGACGCTCCAGAGTGCTTCCCGATGCGCGCGCACCCGGCCTTGCGGTTAACAGCCAAGAATGCGCGGTGCATCGCACGCGACGACTGCTCGCCGCCCGCGGGAGCGCGCGAAAGCTCTTCCGCAAGTGCGGGCGAGAGGTTTTCCGCCGCAAATTGAGCCACGGCGCCACCGCCACAATGACCGTCGAACAACGCGTAGAGGCCCTCGCGCACACGTCCTCGGTACGCGTCGTCCCGGAAGGGCACGGCGTCGAACACGCCCGAACCCAACGAGCTCCCGCAACCCGGGACCGTCCGCACCTCGGCGCCCCCGGACCTGAAGCAGTAGCGCGCAAGCTCGCGCGGAACGGACGCGAGCGCCGTGGAATCCCTCCGGAGCGCTTTGAGTAGCACTGCATCGACGGGGTCGTCCTTCTCCGCAGGCGCAGCGCCGGACGACGCCGCCGAACTCGAGGGTCCCGCGGCCGCCGTCGGTGTATTTGGTACGGCAACGCCCTCGAGGCCAAGCAGCTGCAGCGACGACAGCTTCCCAAAGTCCGCGCGAAGCGAGCTGACGTTCAGGCGAGGGTTGTCGGTGAGGTCGAGGTGCACCAATTCCGCACACGCGTTCCACACAACGGGCTGCAGCATGGCGCCCCCGAGGCCCGCGACCGACGACGTGCTGCCCAGCGAGCCGCCGTTCAGGGACGACGAGTGGGACGAGAGGCTTCCACTGGGACCTGCGACGGAACCCTGACCACCACCGGGCGCGCCGGGCAGACCCGCGCTGATGTTGTTGTCGCGGGCGTCGAGAATGGCGAGTTGCTTGAGGCTGGCGAGCTCGGCAGGGACCATGCTGCAGAACACAACAAGTAAGCGACTCGAGTCAAGCATAAACACTCGACAGACGCCACACACAGGCGTCGCGGCACGTTCAGTGTCTGTCTCCCTACTACGCACGCTTGCACGACACACACACACACACACACACACACACACACACACACACACACACACACACACACACACACACACACACACACACACACACACACGCACGCACGCACACACACCACACACAGCCACCCAAACCCACAAACACACACACACACACAACTCACCTGAGCTTGTTGTTGCTAACAAAGAGCGCGCGGAGGGACGTCAGCCGCGAGAGCCCCTCGATGCTCGCAATGTCGTTTCCGACGGCCCACAGCGTGTGCAGCTTGACGAGGTTCTCGAGCCCCTGCAGGTGCGTGAGCGAGTTGTACCCAATGTGCAGCACGCGGAGCGACGTGAGAAGCCCTATCGACGCAAGGCACTCGTCGTCGAGGTTGTTGTCCCCCAGATAAAGCTCTCGCACGACAGGCCACCGACCCAGCGACTCTGCCTCAGACTCGTCGCTGCATCCAGCGACGCTGCCGTCCTCGCCCACAGCGCGCCACTTCGGAATGGGCGCCGGAGATCGCTTGCCGACGACCACGGGAGACATGCCGAGATGTTCCTCTGTGTGTGCCTTGCTGTCGGGCGGGTACGCCGCAAGCGCCACACGCGCGCCCTCTGCCGGGTCCGGCACGGGGAGGTACTGGATTAGATTGGAGGCTGCGTTGATGACGCAGAGGGACGGCAGCTGGAAGACGTCGTCCGGAAGGTGCGTCAGCGAGTTGGCGTTGATGAGGAGCGTGCGGAGGCGCAGCATCGTCCCGAGCGATTCAGGAAGCGACGAGAGCGCATTGCGGGACGCCGACAGCGTCTCGAGCTGAGCAAGGCGTGCGATGGAGGGCGGAAGGCGCGTGAGACGGTTGCCGTCGAGCTTGAGCACGCGAAGGCCAGGCATCGCCTCGAACGAATCGGGTAGCGAAGTGAGCCAGTTTCGCGAGAGGTCCAGCACGCACAGAGCCGGTAGCGATTGCGCGGCGGGCGAGAACACCGTAAGACCGTTTCGCCTGAGCGAGAGCTCGGCAACGGCCGTGTGCGACAGGCGGACGACCGACACGCGGTTGTCGTCGCACAGAACGTTTCGGAGCGACGAGTTGCCCGGTGGAAGGAAGGAGACCGTGTTGCCGCGCACGTCGAGCGTGGCGAGGGCGGGCAGCGCAGTGACGCACTGCGGGATTTGCGAGATGCGGTTGCACCGCACGTCCAAGATCTCCAAGCTGCGAAGGCGAAATAGACGTCAATAAGAATGCGCACGCGGCGTGCAAATGTCGTACAAGTTGCGTTTGCGCGTGGGGCGTCCACAAAACTCGGTGCCAAACACACACACACACACACACACACACACACACACACACACACACACACACACACACACACAGAGGACAGCCCACCTCGCAAGCTTAACCATGTCGTTCGGGAGGTCCTGAATGCGGTTATCGGCGAGCCCAAGTCGCCGCAGGTGCGTCAGCGCACACAGCGTCTGCGGCACCTGCTCAAATTGGTTCTGCGCGAGTTCCAGTTCCTCCAAACGCGCCATCGACGCAAACGCATCCGGGAGAGACGAGAGCAAGTTGTTTGACAGGTCGAGCGACCGCAATGCGGGCAACTGGCAGAGCTCCGGTGGAAGGTGCTGCAGCACGTTGCCAGCGAGCGAAAGTCGCCCGAGCGAAAACTGAATGACGCCCTTCAGAAGTACGGACGCGAGGGACATGTCACGTGAGATGTGCGTGCCGAGCGACTGGTTGCTTAGGTTGAGCTTGTCGGCCACTTGGGGGAGCATCGGGCGCGCCTTGCCGTGCCGCGTCGTGTGCTGCGGGGCGAATGCGAGAGATGTGTCAATGAGGAACAAGAAGGAAACAAGCTAGCGAGTCTGCCATGCACCAGAGTGTCCGTGCGGTGTGCGAGGGGCTGGGGAGGAGTGACGCAAGCGCAACAAATGTCTATCGCGGAAGAGGTAACAAAGTGAGTACACAAAGAATACAATAGCACGAGGGAACGCACTGCGGCACCCACGTGAGTGTCCGCGCCCGCGCCCCCTCCCGAGGACGCGTAGTCGTTGAGCTTCTTGCACAGCTGTTCCCACGAGTGCTCGAGGGGCGACCCTGTCGACGAGTAGATGAAGCGGAACAGATAGCTGTGGTCGTAGCGTCCCTGCTGCTGCCGCGCATCGTCGTCGCCGTAGCCAACATCCCGCAGCCACTGGTCTTGGAGGCACAGCGGGCACTCGTCCGCCTCCAGCCGCCGCTCGGCGCCTGCAGCGACGGAGAAGAAAGTGTTTGGTTTGAGATTGTCGCCCGAACACACACAACTGACGTAAAGATACGTCGACTGTTGCCTCGCCAATGCCCAGCTGATGATACGGTAACACAGTATTGCATCGCAGGGTTCTAACTAACACACACACACACACACACTCAGCTGTCACCCACCGCAGTCGTACAGCTGCGCGTAGATGTGGCCGACGTCCTGCGTCACAAACTTCTTTGCGGCAAGCTGAGCGAGTTCGGCGGCCGTCGTGAAGAGGTCGCAGGGGAGTGTCTTGAACGTGTGGTTCCGCAGATACACGCGAATGATCCCCTGTGAGCGTGAACAACTGATGTGAGTAAGACGTTGATTGCGCACAGCGGCAAGGTGTGCGCATTCGTGCCCGTGTGTATCTGACGGAGTCTTCAGTACGCGAAAGTGCGTGGTTGCGTTACAAATGCCGTTCGTGAGGCGTGTGTGTGCATGCATGTGTGACATAAGCCAAGATGTAGTTGCAACAGCGACGTGGACCACCGCGCAAAGTATCGGAAACAATCACACCACGCACCCGAGTCTGCAGCCAGTCCCACTTCGACGACCGCGAGTTCTTCCCCTCAAACAGCCGCACTTCGTTCTCCCCCATCCGCAACATGGGTATCGTCCGCTGCACAGCGCCAGAGCCCCCCGCGTCGCCATGGTGCCCGTGCGCATCGACGCCGTCACCGGACACGGGCGACGACGACCCGTCCGATCCGCCACCTTGTTGCTGCTGCGCCGTGCGACGCGCCTCCAAGGGATTGTAACGCTGCCCGGCGCCGAGTTGTTGGTACCGCGCCGCGAGCTGCTCCTTCGTCACTTCCGCACGCGTGCGCGTTGCATCGCTCGCAGGTCCCACGGTGGCCTGTGCGGGTGCCAATGATGCAGAGGAGTCGCGCTTGAGGGCAGGGGACGTGGAGGGAGACGAGAGCGCCGAGTCGTCGCTCTTCGACTCCTTGTCCTTGTCCTTGTCCTTATCCTTCTTGCTCTTGAAGAGCTTCATCGTGAGAGACCGCCCACGGCTGCGACATTGAAGCGACTGCGATTTTAGCAATGATACCGCCAAATATTCACAAATTGCGCATCGCCGCACTTGCACGAAATCTCTCATTCCGCCCAACTTTGAACCCTTTTGTCCAACACATCCTCGTCGCACACGACGAAGCAGCATCGGCACAACTGAGACGCAGCACACTGCATTCATTCACATTACAACCTACCCCACACTCAAACTCGGTCACACATTCCAGGCAACTACTCACCGGCAGCGCCGCAAGGAGAGATAGCAGTGCCCTTCTTTCGGCGCGCGCGCCGCCCCGCGCCCTCCTCACAATAGGCGCTCACGCTACAATACGCGCTTCATGAGATTACGTGAGGGAGAACGAGAGTGCGATGTGGGCCACTGCGAACGGCGGTCGGCCGTCAACCACAAACACACATACGACCACTCTCGAGCACATGTGCCCAAGACACGCGACGAAGTGCAGCACTGAGAACTCGGTATGAGAGCGGGGTCCTCTTGGAGTGAAGGGCGCAGAGAGAAAGATGCACGACCACTGCGGACGGCGCGGTTTGTTTTCGGGTGGAACGTTTTCGTGTTTTTTCCGATGTGGCTGACATGTTACACATCTCGATAATCTGATTTAAATATTGGAGACATTCTGGGGTAAAATGTGACTCATTTTCAATTTGACCCGCATATTACGATTTATCGTAAAATCTTCCGCTCCACTTCATTTGATGCTTGTCTGTGCGTGCGTTCGACGCCGGCACTGTTGTATGGCACAGACGGCCATAGCATCGCTTAGGGGTCCGACAGGTTCAGACACAGGTCAGGGCCTGTGGTCCGCCGGTCGCATTGGGACGTTGCTTGCGACTGAAGTTGAGCGAGTGAACACCGCCGAGCGCTGAAACGTCCGTCACGTTTCAGGGTCAGGCGTTTACAGCTAGCCGAGGTCGAGCGTGTGAACACCGCCGAGCGCAGATGCTGTCTGGTTAACAATTCGGCGCTCATCGAAATGCAGAGACGGTCCGGCAGTGCCCGGCCGGGGGACTGACGGTTCAGTCGCCAGTCGTACTGAGCGGAAAATGCATGCGAATTCGCGTGAGGATGTACCTGTCGGCATCTGTGTAATTGAGCGAACACAGACGTTCGCGGCGAAGCGTCCGCAGCAGTCGCCCACACGTGCACGGAACGGGCAAGGTACTTCGCAATGTGGCAAAAACAAAGAGTGCCGGATGAAGGGCGACAGTAAAACCCGGAAACATAGCGAGGGCATCACGTGACCACGATCTCCAAAACGTCACCCAATATGAAGGTACAACAAACCTTTCAAGTGTGTGCGTTCGCAGCGTTTCCCTCGCACTTTCAAACTCCGCCTCTCGATTACACTCCACGAGCCCACTCTCGGCACACTGTCTTGGCGCTGCGACGGCCCTGCTTGGCCGTTCTTGCCTTCGCATGCGCGTGTTGTCGCAGCCGACGGCGCTGTCCCGTGTAGTGCCTTGCCGCAATAATGGCAACTGCTGTGGACGCGCGGCTAGTGGGGTCATCCCGGCGAAAGGTCGTGTATGGCCTCAGCTGCGAGCTTGATCTCAACGTGTCTGTGCGGATGTGAGTGGACGAAGACGTTTGGATTAAGCACCGTGTGCCCATGTGCTTATAACTCGGAATGTGCAATCACACGCACGCGTTCATACCCTCGCGCATGGACTTCCCCTTTCACGCACACGCACGCACACGCGCACATACATATAGGCACAGGTGGCCGTGGAGGAGTGCCCATGGACGATGTGCAGTATATTGTTCGCTGCACGCACGTTTTTGTTGTCGCTCAATTTCCCCTTGCCACAGAGGGCTGCTTGAAGGCGTTACGCGACGACGTGGCTTCCACACCCTCGCGGAGGACCCCGGCTATCGTTACAGCGGCGTATATCAAAGGTGAATAACGTGCCTGTGTGCCTGTGTGATGTATAGTGTGCGCATTTGTGCGGCAAGAGCTGCGAGTGTGCGCGTTTGCGTGTGTGCGTGTGTGCGTGTGCCTGCGCTCGTTTTATGAGTGTATCTCTACTTACGTGCAACGTGTTCGCGCACATGTGTGCGTAAAGACAAAAAAAGGTGCAGTTATCCCGTGCTTGGTCATTCGTTAACAGTCTCTCCAACAGCAACCTCCCCGAGCTCTACGTCACTGTCCAGCTCTATGTCGCTGGCGAGGACATTACGCTCCCGCTGCAGACGGGCCACCGCGCGTTTGATTATGCGCTAGAGTGAGTGAACGTTCGAACAGCTGCACGCTCTCCTTTCGTCTGCAGTTAATGCGCGCGTCGTTGCACACATGCATTGCGGGTGTGTCGATGTGCGTGCGTTGTGAGACGTGTGGGTGCAGAGCGTAAAAATAAGAGTCGAGAGTGCGTGCGTTGTGACAGAGTCCGCTGATCCCTCCGGTCTGCTCCTCAGCTGGGCCGAGTGGCTCGTGCTTCCCATCAAGTACCGCGATGTCCCACGCGGCGCTCAGATTGCCATCACGGTTTGGGATACGTGCGGACCGCGAAGGACGGTGCCTGTCGGGGGAGCCACCATCTCGGTGTTTGGAAAGAGCGGGTGTGTGTGGGCGCGCAGTGGGCACGCTTGCAGGCGCTTCCGCTGCCTTGCACTTGCGAATTCACATGTATACGCTCGCTCTCACTCAGCGCACTCTCGGGCACTAGACGCGACATCTCATACACCAATAACTCACGCACGCACAACTCCCACTGACACACTCTCCGCCTCCACGTTTTGAATTCATTCTCGTGTGGAGTCGATGGACACACGCCCTTGATTTTAGCTGATCCGACATTTCTCCCTTCGCGTTAGTGCACTTCGTCGCGGGCGCCATTTGTTGCGGCTGTGGCCGGACCGCGAGGCGGATGGATCGACGCCAACGTCCACGCCTGGCAAGAGTGGCGCGAAGGACGAAATCGACCGATTGGACAAGGTGTGTGCGTGCGTGCGTGCGTGCGTGCGTGCGTGCGCGTGTGAGTGTGTGCTTTGTGCTGAGAGTGTGTACGTGGATATGTGTCTGTGTGTGCGCGTGCGTGTGTGCGCGTGTGTGCGCAGCGTGCGTGTATGTGTGTGTGCGTAAGTCCATGTGTCTGCGCGCGAATAGCGTATGCGGTGTACGTGGGGGCATGTGCGTCTGCATCGAGCTCAACACCTTGCACGTGACTTTCGCAGTTGACGAAAAAGTACGACCGAGGCGAAATGGTACACGTCGATTGGCTGGACAAGGCCGTGCTGCGGGAAGTGCAGGCTGTGAAACAGGTGGGGTCACGTGAGTCCCTTAGACCAACGAGAGCCACGTGTGTGTAGTTTGTAGTCGCTGGTTGTGCGTGATGTGTCCACGTGCTGGCGCTTAAAGCAAAGATATGCGCTTTTTGTTGCCACTTTGCTCTGCGCTTTACTCTTTTCAAGTGATGTTTGACACGTTTTTGCTCCGTGTCCAGCGCGAGGGACGCGACAAGGAGGGCATGCGCCTCGCCATCGAATTCCCCGAGTTCGAATGCCCGGTTGTATTTCAGGAGAAGGTGTGGAGCAGGCACGCACACCGCACACACACACACACACACACACACACACGCACACCACACCACACACACACACACTCACACACACACACACTCACTCACACTCACATGCCCAGACACACACATGTGGACACACACGCGCGCAGACGTATGCTGATCACTCTCTCGTGTTCGCAGGAGGGCCACCTGCCGATTCCGTCGCACATTCTGACGTCCGTGGGCGATTTCTCGCTCATTCCGGACCCCGAAATGGGCCGGGACAACCTCCAGGAGACGAAGCACAAGAAGCTCGTGCGCAGCAACCGCCGCATGGACCACGACATCAAGCCGAACGCCGCCGTGCGCGATCAGCTCAACGTGCGTGTCGCCCTCCCAGTAGTGGAAGCCCTATTTTTGGTCTTAGAGAATTCTCTCTCTTGTCAACTCGCGTACACTCATTGGCGTGTGCGAATGGTTTATACATCGTTGCGTGAGATGCGCGCTCTTCGTTCACTACACTCGTCCGCTTTTGCGACGTTGCGGCGTAGTTGGTTACACTATCTCACTAGCTGTCGCTGGTTCCCCGATGCAGGAAATTGTGCGGTATCCGCCGACGCGGTCGCTCACGGCGGAAGAGCAGGACCTGCTATGGAAGTTCCGTTTCTACCTCACGCGCGAGAGAAAGGTGCGATTTCCTCGGTCACGCGCCGTGCTGTGTGCTCTCGCGTTACTGACACGCACGCACATGTGCACACACTCGCACGCACGCACACGCGCGTGCACGCTCGCTCTCACAACAAACAATATTGCAGGCCCTTACGAAGTTTCTCAAGAGCATCGACTGGGCCGTGGCGTCGGAGGCTGCGCAGGCCGCGACACTACTCGACCGCTGGGAGCCGATCGATGTGGACGACGCCCTCGAACTCCTCTCGCCGCAGTTCCCCAACGCGGCCGTGCGGCAGTACGCCGTGTCGCGCCTCGCCCGTGCGGACGACGAGGTATGCGTCTGCACCGTTTGCGCTTGCGTGATTGTCTGTGTCCGTTTGTGAGTGCGTCTGGTAAGGGTTGAGGGACTCGTGCGGGCGTGGGAGCGAATGCACGCCATCTAATATCGAGCCGTGCGTGTGTGCGTCGCGTAGGAACTCGTCCTCTATCTCCTGCAGCTCGTGCAAGCCCTCAAGTACGACGACCTCGCCGGCACAAAGGACCTTGCCTCGTCGCAGTCGCTTCCGCCGACGCCGACCGTCCTCCAGCAGGCCCAAAACAACGACGCTGCGCTGCAGGAACAGCTGGCCCTCGCACAGAGCGACAGCGCCAACGGTGGGCCACCGTTTCGACTCGTGTGCAAGTCGCTGTTATTGCGTCAATTTCCTCCTGTTAGATGCAGAGATTCCACGCGTGCACGTATGTCATTCGTGTGCCGTAGCCACGCAGTAGCGTGTTGCCGCCGTTGAGATGCGAGCTCGTTTGTGTTTTATCGCCCCACGGTTCTCTTCGGCCATATTGGCTCGATGTTGTGCCTTGTACTCAGACGACGCTGCAACTTGCAGGTTCGATTGATCCGTCCGACAAGTGTCTCGAGACCTTCCTCATTGCGCGCGCACGTGCGAATCCCGTCCTTGGCAACTACTTTCACTGGTACCTCACGGTCGAAGCGGACGAGCGGGGATCCGGGCGCGTGTTTGCGGCGGTCAAGGAGAATTTCATGAGGACGCTGGACATGGTGCGTGTGTGCGCGTGTGCTCTGTGTGGCGCGTGCGCGTGGTGTGTGTGTGCGCGTGTGTGTGCGGGCGTGCATGTGCGTCCGACCTGGCGCTCACCTATCCCTTGCCGCAGAACCCCGAGAGCCATCCCCTTCGCGACACGCTCATTCGGCAGATGCAGCTCATCAACACACTGGGCCTCATTGTGCGAGAGATGAAGATGACAAAGGAATCGCGACCGAAGAAGGCACGCACACACCCATTGCCACCACACCTTTCTGTTCCCTCCAACACACACACGCAACACACAATTCTTCGCCCACTAGGAACTAGACTCAGCAGTACAACTGCCAACTCTTCTCACACATTCTCTGATGCCTTTCAGATCAAGCGACTGCGCCAGATTATCTCCGAGACCGAATCGCTCGTGCGCTTTGATCCTCTGCCGCTTCCCGTCGACCCCGAAATCCACGCCGTCGGCGTTGTGGCCGGTGCGTGCTGAACTCGTGAATGTGGCGATCGTCTGCGAGGCCTCCGGTCCCAATTTTGTGTGCACCGTCTGGCAGCGCAAGTGTGGTGGTTGACGTGCCTGTCTTTCGCTCGGCGCTGTGTTTGTGTGCGGCGGCCATTCGGCGCGAATTCGTGTCCTTGCATGCGTTTGTAACCCCGGGATTTCAATGGACGATCGCAGAGAAAGCGAGCATCTTCAAAAGCGCCCTCATGCCGCTGAGCATCACCTTCAAGGCTGCCGACGACAGCGAGTACGCGGTGCGTGTGTCTGCATTGTGTGCGCGGTTCTTTTGTGCACAACGTTGCAGACCACACGTGTCTGAGAGCGGACGCCCCTTCTCTCCTAGAGTTAGCTATATATGACCCTCTTTCGCTCCATGGCTAGACTGGGTGTGCTTCCCATTTCACCGTCCCCCCCTCTTATTCGCGACGTCGATCGCCTTTGCGCCCGCCGCGTGCACCCGCGCAGGTGATTTTCAAAATCGGCGATGACCTCCGCCAGGACCAGCTCATCCTTCAGATCATCACGCTCATGGACCGCCTGCTGCGGCGGGAGAACCTCGACCTCAAGCTCACGCCGTACAAGGTCCTCGCCACGAGCTCAGACACGGGTGCGTCGCGCTGTAGTGTGTGTGCACTGGTGGACCTTTAGCGTGCACGATTGGGTCGCGCCGTAGTGTGCAAGACGCAAGACGAAATGCATTGCATGCACGTGGCGCGTTTGTGTGAGACTGTGAGACGGTGGGAGACGGTTTGTCTATCTGTCGCTCATCCATGCGCTCTGCCCTTGCAGGCCTCCTCCAGTTTGTGCGTGCAGTGCCAGTGGCGGGTGTGCTGGAGGAGCACGGCAATCTGCAGGCGTACTTTCGCATGCACCACGCCGAGGAAGGGCAGCCCTATGGGATCAAGGCGGAGGTCATGGACACGTACGTCAAGAGTTGCGGTGGGTGCGATTGCGGTGGTGAATGTGTGCACGTGATCTCACGCTGTATTATGTACGTGTGCCTGCTGTATTACGGGTGTTCGCGCGCAGTATTGTGTATATGTGTGCCTAGTAAAGTGTTTGTGAGCCTAACGTATTGTGTATGGTGCGATGCGTGAGTTCCGTGCACATTCTTTGCGCTGAGCACGGCACTGGTGACGTCCGCAGCGGGCTACTGCGTGATCACCTATCTGCTCGGCATCGGAGACCGCCACTTGGACAACCTGCTGCTCTCCGACAACGGTGCGGCACACACACACACACACACACACACACTCACACACACACACACACACACACACACACACACACACACGCACACACACACACACACACAATTCGCGTGTCTGCATGCCTGTTTGTCTCTCTCCCGCACCGACGTCATACACACATCCCCTGGTGCACGCACACGCGCTAATTGTTCAAATCGACAGGCCACCTTCTCCACATCGACTTCGGCTTTATTCTCGGCCGCGATCCGAAGCCCTTCCCTCCGCCGATGAAGCTGTGCAAGGAAATGGTGGAGGCAATGGGCGGCGCAAACAGCGCGGACTACAAGCGCTTCCTCGCCCACTGCTACAGCGCCTTTCTCATTCTGCGGCGCTCGGCGAACCTCATCCTCAATCTCTTTGCGCTGATGGTGGACGCGAATGTGCCGGACATTGCCCTCGAGCCCGACAGGGCCGTCGCGAAGGTAAGGGGCGCTGCCTGCGTGGGCATATGCTGCGCAGTTGCGCAATAGTGTGTGCTTGTGCTTGTGCCTGTGCCTGTATGCGTGTGCGTGTGCGCGTGTGTACGTGTCTTTGCCATTCGTGTGACATCGATGGCAGTGGATCACAGTCGCACAGGGACTGAAGCGCACTCTCTCGCCACCCGCAGGTGCAGGAGAAGTTCCGATTGGACCTGAGCGAAGAGGCGGCCGTCCAATTCTTCCAGTCATTGATCAACGAGAGCGTGAGCGCGCTCTTCCCGCAGATGGTCGAGACAATCCACAAGTGGGCGCAGTACTGGCGAAAGTGAGGGTCGGCGGCATCGTCTTCCATCTTCGCCGCGCAAGTGCTGTCGTGTGTGTATGTGAGCAGGGCGTCGGTTCTGTTGCGTCTGAGATGGGACCGAAGAAGGCATTCGGACGGATACACCTTTCCATACAGGATGGTTGTGCTACCTCGCGCAGTTTTACTTGCCGGCTGACGTTAGGACACGCTGTTATTGTTATAGGGTATGAAGCCACACGCACGCACGCACGCGCACACGCAAACGCACGCAACTCAACGCCGCTCGAATAGCGTGATGGCTATTGACTTTGCGTGGAGGCGTGTGTCTGGACCTCGACCAGACACAGCGTTTCGTGCGGTGTTGACGCGAAGAACGCCGTCTTGCCGTCGATCAGTACGACGGGCGATCGGGGCATCACGCTGTCGGCGACCTTGACGCTGAGGAGAGGCATGGTCTCTTGGGCTTGTTCGCCATGCACGGGCCGTGCGCACGCGAATTCCTCGTATAAGCACTTGACGAACAGCGCGGCCACTGCCGCAAAGACAACGACGATCAGAACGGCCTCGATTTCCATTCTCTTCAGGAAGGGAAAGATGTTCGAATTGAGACGAAAGTTCTTGAAGATGTGCGACTGAGGGTCGTGATCGAAAGAAGTCTTGCTGAGATTCGCTCTCAGCCACAGCCAGTTATCGGTGCTCAGTGCAGTCAGTACGTGTTGATGGACCGGCAGTGGACGCTGAGGTTTATATAGCCTGCAATGGTCTCGTCATGCGTGTCGGAGAGTGTGAATGTGTGTGTGTGTGTGTGTGTGTGTGTGTGTGTGTGTGTGTGTGTGTGTGTGTGTGTGTGTGTGTGTGTGTGTGTGTGTGTGCGTGTGTGTGTGTGTGTGTGTGTGTGT